>VMDO01032015.1:0-19441 GCA_007922755.1 Pedetes capensis
TTTTTTCCTATCCCTGCCAAACAAGAGCCTATACCAGTGAGACAGAGTGCTTCAGACAGACAGTAATAACAGAAACACCCACAGTGTTACTATTCAGAGTATTTTGTATTTATAGTCAGAGTGTTCTTTTGTTAGCATCCCTTTACTTCTGGAATCTATGAAAATCTGTAATCTATTAAATCAATGAGCTGTATGTATACAAGAAAAAAATCACCAAATATTGATGGCCATTTGTTTCAACTGTTCCAAAGATAATCCTCTCCTTAGATTTCTAGGAATCAACAAAAAGGGGAAGTCAAATATTATATTGCTCCTTTTATAATTTCATACTAGTCATTTTAAATTAAATTTATAAATTCATCTAACTTTAAAACAATTTATATATTACTCTGTTAATGAGAAGCCTCTTTCTTCAAAAGTAAATTTTCACATGAAAAATATTACTGAAGAATCAATTAGCTTTTCCTCTCAATGTAATTATAAGAAAATGTCCTTCAAATTTCCTTTATTTGTCCTAGATTTACAAAATAGTTTCTATTTTCTCTGTGCAATTTTCTAAGTGGTATCCCATTTTATTTATCAATTAATTTACTCTTCATGTTTTTTTCTCCTTTAATCTTCTTCATCACCTTTCTTGCTTTGACTTGCAGTGGCATCTACTTATGCACTTCAGTAATTTGATATAGGCCCTTTACTTACTTTTGGATACTTTATTTCTTCTTATTTACATGTAGGTCATTATGCCTCAGTTATATTGCTTCTTCAACTAAGGAAGGTTCTACCAGAATTTAATTTTTAGTTAATTTCACTAATATCAGAGAAATTTCTAAAGCTTTCAGTCTGTGATTATTTCATTTTCTTAAATAAAAGATATCACCTAAAATCCAATGAATCACAAATACCTAAAGATAAGAGACCTATTTCTATATAATTCTTTCAACTTGAAAGTATTAAATTAGAAAATGTACTTGTCCCATTTACTTTCCTCAGAAAATCTTTGGCCAAATCCACAAAACAAGCAAGTCATCAGAAAATTTCATAGTTATTCCGCCATTTAAAATTTTCTTTCACGTATCTTTTGCATTTATTTTGTTTCTTGTTCACCCAAACATGTAACTGCTCTTTAACACTTACCATCCTACTTATACTGCATTGTCCTGACATTTCTCTTATTTCAGAGCCACTCAAATATCTCTTATGCCCTAGAATGTGGACAAAATTGTCTTTTCCAATTGCAATAGTAAAATAAAATAAAATAAAATTACATTAAAGGACATGAAGAATTAATTCTCTTTTACCCTATGAAGGGCTTCGTCATAACTATGCAGCTAAACATACAATTAGTGCAAACCAAGAAAGAATTTACAGTAATTAAACCTAGACTCTAGGAGATGAATTCACAAATTATGCGTATGAGACAGCAACCAGGTCTATTATGTCAATTTAAAAACAGTAATAATAGCCAGGTGCTATGTACACAACTGTAATCCCAGTGACTCAGGAGTTGGATTCAGGAAGATCACAAGATCAAGGCCAGAGGCAGCCTGGGTAATTTAGCAAGATCTTATCTCAAGACAAAAAGTTTAAAAAAGGGGTGAGGGTTGCAGCTCAGAGGTAGAGCACTTATAAAGAATGCACAAGTACTGAGTTTAGCCCTCCAATACAATTATTATTATTATTATTATTATTATTATTATTATTATTATTATATCAACTCTGATAAGGAAAAAAACTATCCATAGTTTTGGTTTTCAGCCACTATAAATGCAACCATAGTAAAAGATAAGCTATTTTTCACAGAGAAATAGATTTTTCATATTGTGCAGAATATATTCAAAACCTTCTAATGTGGCATTGTAACTTTGAAACAGGCTTTTCTGAGGTAGCTATGTATTATTAAAAAAAAGAGGGAAGAACAAAGAGCAAACATGTTACAAATAACTACAGATAGGGAAACGAGATGTTTTGTTTCTACCACACACTTAGTTTGTCTACAATATGATTTATAACCCACAGCAAGATAATTGCTATAAACATCTTACATATATTACACTTATTTTGCATTTCCTGCTTGCCAGAAGCCTTACTGAAATCTAAGATAGCTTAATAATATTCAAAAGACTAACTCAAAAAAAACCACAATGAAACACAACAGAGTAATTACTATTCAGTGGGGAGAACAATGGAGGGATTTTTTTCCCCTAGCTATAATCAGTTTATAATTATGGCCCTGCAAACAAGGCAACACATAAAGAAACAGCAAGAAACTCCTAGTCAACTTCTGTGGTATAAATTTATAGCAATTGAGCTTTTTATCTTTGATACCCTGACAGACAAAGGGGACTCTACAGTTCTTAGGATCCTCTCATCAGGATAAACATCCAGATATACAGGTTAATGTTCCATGGAAGCGAAGTTATATTTTAAAAAATGTTAAAACCCTATAGAGCATGAAAAATAAGACAGATTTAAAATATACATAACCACAACTCAGCATCGGAAGACAGGAGCTTCTTGTCTGTCAGTGACAAATAACAAGCTTGAAGAAATATGAAAAATTCTCTACTAAAATAGATGGATACTATTTGATACCATGACTTGTTAAAATTATGCCATTCTAGTGAAACAGAAAGAGTGAGCTATTTCTGCTATCCCAGGCATTTTTTTTTTATTTTATCTATAGAATGGCTTACTAGAGAAGGTTACCTATATAGGTTATATCATGGAGACTCAGAGATCCACATATATAAAAAAGGAGGATGAAGAAGATTCTTTTTTTATTATTGGAAATTTTTAATGTATACCTTAATGTGATTCATTCTAACATGCTTTTCATTGTGACATTTCCATATATGCATTTTGTTGTGCATTACACAGATAAGTCCCCCCTTACCCTGTTGTGCACTTCCTCCCTCTATCCCATGCCCCCCACCAAAGGCTTCTCTTCCACTTGCATGTCTTTTTGTGGGAATATTTTTCTAAATATCCCTGGATCCCAATTATGTTTAAGGTCGAAACCTTTTCTGTAGTGACCTATCTTCTTACATTGTCAGTAATATTACATGAATTTTCTACCCCATTTGTATTATTACCATTCTTTGGTGTTATTGGTATTATTATAATTATTTCCCAAACTATTAAAGTTGGGCTGTTTACTTTGAAATCACCCTCTCTCTCATTCCTCACTCCTCCTTGTGCCTCCTCTACCTTCTTTCATCTCCCATGATTTCTTCCTCTTGCTAGGTCCCTCCCTCCTTCTTTCCACTCCCTAAATTGTCCCTTCTCCACTAAGTTGACTTTACTTTTATATTATGTTCCAATTTCTGTATAGGATTTTTTCCTTCTTTTAATTTTGATTCAGCTCCCACATATGAGTGAGAACATGTGGTATTTCTCTTTTTGGGCTTGTGTTCGTTCACTTAAAATAATTTTCTCCAGTTCCATCCATTTTGCTGCAAATGACATTATTTCACTTTTTTTTATTAATGAGTAGTATTCCATTGTGTATATGTACCATAGTTTTTTTTATCCATTCTTCTGTTGATGGACACTTTTATTGATACCACATCCTTGCTATTGTGAAAAGTGTTTCACTGAATAGGGAGATGCAGGTGTCTCTGTGGTATGATGACACATCTCCCTTTGGGTAAATTCCCAATAGTGTTATGGCCAGGTCATATGCTAGATCTATTTTTAGTTTTCTAAGATACCTCCATATTGATTTCCAAAGTGGTTGGACTAATTTACAGCTCCACCAGCAGTGTATGAGAGTTCTCTTTCCCCGCAATTCTTTTCATTTTTTTCAAAGAGCTGAATCACTAAACTTTTACCCCATAGGCATTTTGGAATATGGAACCCATACATTTTATTTCATTTCAAAACTAGTCTGTGTGAAAAATTAACCTTTAAGGAACTATAATAATATTTTATCTTTCAAAAACCAAACAAAAGTGCACGTTACTGGCATAAGTGTGCACTGAAATGTTCTTTTAGTTCTTTTAGTTAATAGATATGGAGATACTCTACTTCCCAAGGAAAAGTTTACCTTTATGTAGCACCATAAATACATAATAGATATTATACCCATTCACACCAACATTTTAAATTAAATGCTGGAAATTTAGTTTTGTATTAGTAATTATTCATATTGTTTTAGCCATTTAGGCTATTAGATTAACATTTTATTTAAGAGTTTATTTTTCTGTAAGACTAAGTCCTAGAGGTGAATCAGCTGTTTTCAAAGGGTTGTGCCAAGGCAGTCAGAGGGTGAAGAGGTATTTGCCAAGTCAGAGACCACTCCTGGAGTCAGGGCTGCACTAATGGTGGCAGGAACATATGGTAAGAATGATCCACACTCCAAGCAGGTGAAGGTGAATGAGACAGAGCCTTAGTAATGCCTCATAAACTGTGGATGCAGACAGGAATGCTTGGAGGCTCAGTAGGCAAGAACCAGGAGCTGAGTAGAGTAACTAGCTGTAGACATCAGGGGGTGCCCACTGCTTTGATAGACTGCAAAATGTATCAGATGCCTTTCTTATGGGGGCATAAGGAAGAAAGGCAACATTTCCATTAACTCCTTGAGGCCATGAGGGTGCCATTTGATAAACAACAGTGAGAGTCCTAAATGGAGTCTCAGCATCCATTGGAATAAATGCTCATGCCAAAGTGCCCAGCTTATTAATGTAGATTGTTACCCTCATGGAAAAAATGTGTAATAATGACTTGTACATCTTATGTGTGCAATTATTACACTAGGCAATGAGAAAGCAAGAGCTACAGAGAGACCTATTCAGGTATGGCACATAATTCTTAAGAATATTACAAAACAAATTGGGCGTGGTGGTGTACCTCTATAATCCCAGAGGCTCGGGAGGCAGAGGCAGGAGGACCACAAATTCGAGGCCAGAGGCAGTCGGTGTAATTTAGTGAGACCCTGAATCAAAAAAGTAAACAAAAAATGGGCTAGAGGTGCAGTTCCATGGTCTAGCACTTGCAAAGCATGCAGGCGCAAGGCCCTGGGTTCAAACCCCAATACCACAAATATATATATATATATATATATATATATATATATATATATATATATGTGTGTGTGTATATATATATATGTGTGTGTGTGTGTGTCTACATTCTTTAAAAAAAAAGACAAGGTGAGATGCCATGCTTAGGTAATTTAATCTCTTCACTTGATACCACCTTGTCTTGCCTCCTTTTACTTTAGAACTTGCATTGACAACACAGACCCTGTTTCAGTTACTATTATCTTTCCACATTGTGCACATTATTCACACTTTCAATGCAAAATATTGTCTGTATTCTTCTACATGAGCTAGCTTTCCCAGATTGGTATTTTGGAAATCCTGCTGTAACCAGAGAGGCTGCCAACTTGGGGTACTCACCCTTGAGCTCTGTATACATTCCAGTAGAGAAAGAAGTATTCTCTATTCTCCTTGCTTGGGAGCACTGAAGGAGAAATTGACTTCTAACTTACCCCACCAGTGTACAGGATTGTGTTCAAAATCACAGGCTTTAAATTATCTTTGCAAGTGTTTTGCTTATGATTATAATTTGTTGCCATCAGGTAAAAAAAAAAAAATAGCCTCTTGGGAACAGCTTCTGGGTAAAACAACCATAGGAATGGTTAACTGAATTCCATAAAGATAAAGTGCAACTCTAAAACAGATAAACATCAATTTTAATCAGGCAATTAATCACTATCCTGAAATTAACATGTAATTGCAGGGAACAGATTTTTCTGAAAGATGGAGAGATGGAAGCAGATGCTGAATAGGCACACCTGAGCACTGCCGGTTCCTCCTCATTGAGGATGTAAACTTGCTGATGTTAAATTTGCCTCAAAAATCAGGGGTATTGGTATTTGTAAATATCTTTTCAAAGACAACTCATGGATTATAGAGAAATTTTCCAGAGAGGTGGCTTAAAAGACTTGTGGAACATGCAAAATGCTGCTCTTACTCAAACATCTGGCAGACTGTGCTTTGGAGACAAAGTTCATGGTCCCAGGATGCTGATCAGACACCAAGGCCCAGGAGACAAAGAAGAGGGTCACAGGTTCCAGCAGTCCTATGGCCAATGCCTGTTTCCAGGTGGGAATTTTAAGGCACTCCACAATAAATTGCTGTGTTCTATTTTAACCAATGTCCATTGTTCCCAAAATCATCAAAGCAGTATTTACCAGTGGTTAGCAATGTGTGATCCCTTGACAAGTGTGTCAGTTAGTTTGTTCAAAGCTGTGGCAAAACGCCTGACCTAAACAAACTTACAGGAAGAATAATTTGTTGGGGTTCACCTTGTAAAGGACCTCAGTCCATAGAGGCAGAACAGACATGGCAGGGGGCAAGCAGCCTGGGCCTGAGACAGTGGACCTCATGTCATGGCCAATCAGGAGCAGAGAGCTGCCGGAACTGGGGGCCCATGTAAATCCTCCAAAGGCCCACCCCTATGACCCACTTCCTTAAAGCTAGGACCCTCATCCTCAATGTTTTAGAGCCTCCCAATACAGCACCCCCACTCCCAACTTGGGACAAAACATTCAAACACATGACCTTTGGGGGTACATTTTAGATATAAACCATAGCAGCCAGCAAAAGCCATATCAGCATGAGAGAGAACTTGAGCAAATTCTCAGGTCTCACACCAACTCTACTAAATCAGAAACTCTTGGCTAGGGGCCAGCAATCTGGATTTCAGCAAAGTTATTCTGATGCATTCTTAAATTTGAAGGCCACTGTCTTAAATCATAGGCAACATAGGCAATGTAGTTACTGTAAATTACTCTCAACTCTAAACGTTCATTAATCCAAACCTGGTGTCTCCGCTGACTTTACTACCATAGCCTCTACAACTCAAGCAGTTTCAACCTATAACACGTCCAGAAAATAAAACCAACTTTCCAACTAAAAACAAAAGTCTCCCATGTAGGTTATCAGGTACTTTTTTCTGTCCCAATCTTAAATAGAATATTCACTCTGTAATATGACTGGGTCAGTATGCAACTTCACAAGAAATGGAGAACAGATTGAGGTTGTCCAAGTTTTTGCTTTGCTTGGCTCTATAATCAACATCTGGGGAAGCAGCAGTCAAAAAAATCAAAAGATGCATTGCTTTGGGAAAAGCTGTGGCAAAACATCTCTTTAGAGTATTGAGAAGTAAAGATGTCACATTGAAGACGGAGGTGCGTCTGACTCATACCGTGATATTTTCAGTCGCATCATATGGTTGTGAAAGTTGGACATTGAACAAGGGAGACAGAAAAAGAATTGATGCTTTTGAATTGTGGTGCTGGAGACATCTATTGAATATACCATGGACTGCTAAAAGAACCAACAAATCTGTCCTAGAAGAAGTGCAACCAGAGTGCTCCTTGGAAGCAAGAATGGCCAGACTGCGTCTTACATATTTCAGACATGTAGTCAGGATAGATCAATCCCTCGAGAAGGATATCATATTTGGGAGAGTGGCAGGTCAACGCAGAAGAGGAAAACGCTCCACCAGATGGATTGACATGGTGTCTGCAACAATGGGCTTAAACATAAATAAGATCATTTGCCTGGCACAGAATCGGGAAGTGTTTCGATCTGCTGTACATAGGGCCACTGTGAATTGGACTTGGCTGGACAGCACCTAACAACAACAAACCATTTTAGTGACTGTGGAAAACAAAATGAGCTGGATTTTCTAATATCTTTGAACCATATTTGCTGACCATCAAATGATGACTGACCACAGCACATGCCCACTTCCATTTTGGCCCTATTCTGCACAGCCCTATAGCCATAAGAGATGCAGGCCCCTTCCTAAACCTTTCCTTCATTTTCTTCCTTACTGAAGTTCATAATAAAGAATTTACAGCATATTCACTCTTGAAATATAATTTAAACCACAAAACATCCTTTCATGTTTTTGCCATTCTTTTTGTACATTATTTTCTCTCCCCAAAACAAAAGAAGTTTGGAAGAGTGTGTTCAATGAGATCATGCTGTTATATAAAGTTTTTTTCATGATAGTTTCTCTATCAGATGGCTTTCAATTCTTGATCATTTGTTTTCTTTTTTCCTACTTGTGATAGAAAAGTGTCTTCTTTTCCTATTTCCTTTAAGATAGATATTTCTTAAAAAGTAAAATAATATATTCCTTAGTTACAGCTGACCATCCACCGTACTTTCATTTTATTTTGCCTGATTTGATCTGTTCTAATAAGATACAGTTATGATCCAGTAGAAAAGGGACTGTGAGTCAGCAAGTCCACATTCAAGGGATAACCCCAGAATTTACAAACATACCAGTACACGCCACTTAGAACTCTGAGCCAGACCTCTTGATTGGGAAAATGGGATTAATTCCTGCCCTGCGTTCCCCATAACAATCCTGAAAAGACCAAAGTGAAAAATACAATGTGAAGTCACTGTAACCACTGTAAAGAGCTATCTAAACCTGAGTTAGTATTGTTAGTGAGAGAGCTTACTACACTCAAAGTTGCAAAACAAATAGAATTAGGACTTGAAAGCAACCACAAGCCTGTAACAGTAGCCTTTCAGTCTGTACTATTACAATGCCATAATTTAGACAGTTTGATCCAACTGATTAGCTAGTAAATGTTAGTAAGTAAAAGCAAATACTATTGTTCCATTTTGCTAAAATAGTTCTAAGCAGAGATACTTATAAAATAAATTAAACCATGTTTTCTAACTGGAACAAAAGGAGTGAATATGCCCAAAACCATACTACCTAAAAGATCCATGGAAAGGGACTTAGGATCACTGGCAGTACATGAACATGTTTATTAATACAAAATAGGATTTGTGACTAATCCACAGTGCAGTAATAGATTGTGAGAAATAATCACACCCATAAGGAATTCCTTTGGATCATTAATGGCAGTATAGATTTCCATCAATTTAAATGGCCCTTGAAAATAAAGCACAATGTTTACTTCCCTGTGTTGTTCAAGTCTTAGGAAAAATATTGATTTGGAACTCAGAAATCACCAAAACAAAGAAGCTAAAATAAGACAGAATGCCTTTGCTCCCTTTATTACAGAAACCACATAAGAAATGAAAAAACAGCCCTTGGCACTAGCAGTATTAATTACCTACATTATTTTTCCTGGTATACGATGTTGAAAAAAATCAGCCTATTAACCTTGTAGAGTTCATTCTCATAGATAATTTGCTCAGCATGAGTTTACAATCAATCGCAAATTCTGTCAATTCCCCAGGTTTAGCATCTTCAAAGGTCACTTCCTCCAGTTACTGAGGATCAGAATCCTTGGAGAAGTGGAACCCTTAAAGGTAGCATATTTTCATTGCACTCATTTTCCAATTCAGAAGATATACATCAAGAAATGATAGCAAGCAAAAGAGCATAATCCATATTGATTTCTAATATTCTTTTGAAAAACTTCCTCCTAATCCATATCATTTATTTGAGTATATGAAGACAAATGGTATTTATTCAAACCAGTGTATTATGCTGTGCTTGGAACTTTTTTATCCTAAGATATTAAAAAGTAACATAAAAAGAGCATAATACTAATTTTAAAAGAGTGAGAGATGCAAGGAAGGAAGGGAGGAAGGAGAGAGGACAGGAAGGAAGGAGGGATGGAAGGGAGGATCAGTGCTTGGTGATATGCCCTAAAACAGTATCCAAGTGTGGTCCACAAACCACTTGCAGCTAAGGGAACTAGGATGCTTGTTAAATTTCCTCAGCTTTATCCTAGTGAATTAGACAAAAAGGGATTTGGAAAGTTGCATCTTCACAAATATTGCTGGTCACTTCTATGTGTGGTATAATTTGTAAATACGGTTCATAAATGAACACACCAATGACCAGATCTTACCTCACACCAATTAAATCAGAATCTCAGATAAATAGAATCTCAGATAAATATAATATACTTCTTTAACATACTTTAGACTAAAAATTATTTGTAGTTTAAATTTAAATTTAAATACACATTCTATGTTTTTATTTATGAAATTTGGCAAGCCAAATTATGGGGCACAAGCACAAGACTTTTAAAATCTTCCCTCTTTGAGTCAACTAAGCAGTTGAGATTGAAAACAATTCATTCTAAACCTAGGCCCTGAAGACGTTGAAACACAAGTATACCACTCTACAGAGATACTCAGCTAGTTCAGGTAGAATTGAGATAACATAGTTTGCTGTTGTTGTTAGATGCCGTCAAGTAGGGTCCGACTCAGAGTGATGAAACATTCCTAGCGCTATGCCATGCCTAGCACTATGTCAGTGCTTCTCTGCTATTCATGGACTTTCCAATGGCTGACTGTTTCGGGAATAGGCTGACAGGTCCTTCTCCCATTTTTCACAGTGCTGGGGATCAAACCCAGAGCACACAGAATATTACTCTACCAACTGAGCTAAACCCCAACTCTACTATAGCTTAGAAGCAGGCAAATAAAGTGAAGTACCTATCACACCTTGACTATTTCATATACTTTTCTTTTCCAAATATTTCATAGGAGTTAACTAATTGTTTTTCCAGTACTGGAAGTTGAACCAAAGACCTCAAGCTTGCTAGGTAAGTGCTCTTCCACTCAATTGCACCCCTAGCCCCTCTATTGTTTTTTACTATTATTATTTTCATGCAAGGTCTTGCTAGATTACGCAGGCTGCCTCTGGCTTCAAACTTGTGATCCTCCTGCCTCAGCCTTCTGAATCATTGGGATTAAAGGAATGTACCATGACACCCAGCAGTTGTTGTTGTTGTTGTTGTTGTTAGGTGCCATCAAGTCAGGTCCTACTCATGGCAACTCTATGTACAACAGAACGAAAGACTCCACAATACTGTGCCATGCTCAGCACTATGTCAATGCTTCTCTGCTCTTTATAGGGTTTTCAGCAGTATTTAACTGATTTTAAATTAAGTACATAATAAATGAATGGCATCAAAATAAGACCTAAGCTATACTTCTGGAATAATATCTTTTTTAATTGACACATAATATTTGCATATATTTATGGGATTTGGCATGATAATTCAATACATGTGATCCAATCAGGATAAGCAGCATTTTCATCTCCTCATACATACATTTATCATTTGTATGTGTTGAGAACCTTAATGGTCTTCTAGTTATTTTGAAATATATCATAAATTGTTGTAGACTATAATTACCCTAATATTTTCTTTTAGAAAATACTTCTTGTTAGGTGCTGTCGAGTCAGTATCCGACTCATAGTAACTCTATGTACAACAGGAGAAACAGTATTGTTGTGCTTCTCTGCTATGCATAGGGTTTTCAATGGCTGATTGTTTTTTGTTTTTCTTTTTCTTTTTTTGGAGTGGGTTGCCAGGTCCTTCCCTCTGGTGTCCTCTGGTGTACCAGGTGTTCCCAGGTAGTCTCCCATGCAAGTACTAACCAGGCTCAACCCAGCCTAGCTTCTGAAATCTGATGGAATCAGATGCTACAGTGGTATGGCTGCAGGCCAAAAACACTTAGGAAACACTAAATAAAATGAATATTTCCAAAAGATTGGTTCCATAATCAGCTAAATTTTTTCATAATTTGTAAATTGGCTTCTGTATTTGCAAAGCCCTCTCTATGGATCACCAGGATTTCTAGCAATTGAACACTCATGAATATTAGTCACATCTTTCAGTGGCATTCAGACTTCACCCTGGAACACTTATAAGGTGGCAGAAAATTAATATTTCTCCCTCAGGAACTGTTGAGAGGCTTTACACATCACCTACTTGTCCAATGATTAGGAATCCAGATGGAGTAAACACAGGTCCAAAAAAGCATCTACAAGTCTTCACAGAAGGGAGAAGATTAAGGTTATAGAATATGTGTTGCTGTAGCCAGTGAAGCTAGAACAGTAAAACTCAAACAAGACATCCCCAGAATTTCTGGAATGATAGCACTCCACCAGTATAGTAACCCCACATTAAAGACTTTTACATAATCTACAAATAACAGTAATTTATAATAAAATAAAATCAGTATATCATTAAAGTAATAACATTTTCTTAAAAAGAATTTCAAGTTTCAATTGCCTTCAATATGAATAAGTTAAGATTTTAAAGTCTGAAATTTAAATAAGGCTGAACTCTAATCAGATAACAGATCTGAGGAGCTGAGACTACTACATAAATTTTCAAGCTGAGTGCAGTGGCACATGCCTATATTCCCAGTGACTCAGGAGGCAGAAGCAGTAGGATTGTAAATTTGAGGCTGGCCAGGACTACACAGCAAGTTCAAGGCTAGCCTTGGCAATTGAGGTAGACCTATCTCAAAATTAAAAAAAAAAAAAAAAAAAAAAAAACTTTTTTCTAGAGAAGGGCTAGGATATAGCTTAGTAGTAGAGCACTTGCCTACCATACACAAGGCCCTGGGTTCAATCCCCAGTATTGCAAAAATAAATAAATAAATTTTAGCAAGACTATGTCCTTACAAGGCATCTTTATAAACAACAACAAAAAGAGCACAGACAAATCAATCAATATAGAAAAGTACATGCCCATTGGATGTTTTCTTATAATTTACCTCTGTTCACACATTCCAAGTATCATATCAGCACAAATGATCATATCAAACCTTCCGGGAAGCCATCCTTTTGCTTCCCACAACAAAAGAGAACTTTTACATTTATCTTGGTATCTGCTGGCATAGCTCCAATTTGGGGCATAATTAATCCAATTCCTTAAAATGTGGCATTTACTAAAGATGAGAACATAAAAGACACGTGATGATTTCAGTGACCTTCACTGAGTTGAGTCCATGACAATAATGATAAAATTGGCAAGAGAGTCATCACACTGACCCACACGTCTCCCAGGATTTAGCCGAATTTAATGTGGCAGTCTCAATGACCATTTTTCACATTTCCTAGTAATTTATTTCCTATTAACAATTATAACAGATTGGCTAATAGGAACCTGCTGATTTAGTGTGTACACACCAAATTCCTATAAGTTAAAAGAAAGCCTCTTTAGCAAATGATGCTAGGACAAGTGGATATCCACAGTCGAAGTCTAAAACTAGATCCCTATCTCTCACCCTGGGGCTGG
The DNA here is from genome assembly GCA_007922755.1 of Pedetes capensis. Lineage (NCBI taxonomy): Eukaryota > Metazoa > Chordata > Mammalia > Rodentia > Pedetidae > Pedetes > Pedetes capensis. The sequence goes on from VMDO01032015.1 coordinate 13,055, forward strand.
GGTTTAACTCAGCTTGTGGTATGCTTGCTCTGCAAGCTCTGAGGCTCTGGGTTTGATCTCCAGCACAGCAAAAATGGGAGAAAGACCTGACAGCCAACTCCCAAAAAAAAATCCTGTGAATAGTACAGAAGCACTGACATAGGGCCAAGCTAGGCACAGTGTCAGGGAGTGTTTCATTCTGTTGTACATAAGGTCATTATGAGCCAGACTGACTTGATGGCACCTAACAACCACAATCTCTTACCCTGCACAAAAATCAATTCAAAATGGATCAAAGACTATACTGTAAGACCTAAAGCTTTGAAACAACTAGAGGAAAACAGAAAATAAAAAACTTCAAGATATAGGCATAGGCAATGACTTTTTCAATAGGAATCCAATAGTTCAGGACATAATAGCAAGAACTGACAAATGGGATTGCATCAAAATAAAAAATGCACCTGCACAGCAAAAGAAACACCAGAGTAAAGAGACAGCCTGTGGAACGGGAGAAAATATTTCCCAATTATTCATCTGACAGGGGATTAGTATCTAGAATATATAAAGAACTCAAAAAAATAAAAAGCAGAACAAATAATCCAATCAATAAATGGGAAAGTGAACTAAATAGACATTTCTCAAAAATATAAATAAAGCCAGGCACGGTGGTACACACCTGTAATCCCAGCAGCTTGGGAGGCAGAGGCAGGAGGATCGCAAGTTCAAGACCAGAGGCAGTCTGCATAACTTAGTGAGACCCTGTCTCAAAAAGTAAAAAAAAATGGGCCGGGGGCACAGCTCAGTGGTCCAGCACTTGCAAAGCATGCAGATGTGAGGCCCTGGGTTCAACCCCCAGTACCGCAAAAAAAAAAAAATAAATAAATAAATAAAATAAATGAATACATGAATACATTAATAAATACATGAAAAATGTTCAAGATTTTTTGGCCATCAGGGAAATGAAATTCAAAACTACACTGAGATACCATTTCACCCCAGTTAGAATGGCTATTATCAAGAAAATAAAAAATAACAAATGCTAGAAACAATGTAGGAGAAAAGAAACACATATACTGTTGGTGGAGGTATAAATTATTCCTGGCACTACGCAAATCAATATGGAGGTTCCTCTAGAAACTAAAAATAGAACCACCATAAAATCCAGCTATACCACTCCTGAGTAAACAGTCAAAAGAATCAAAGGCAGCATATAACAGATACCTGCATACTCGTGTTTATTGTAGCAATATTTACAACAGTCAATTTATGGAATCAGCCTAGGTGCCTACCAACAGATGAATGAAGAAAGAAAATGTAGTATATATACAAACTGGACTATTATTCAATCATAAAGAAGAACAAAACTGTGTTGTTTACAGGAAAGTTTATGAACTGGAGAAGATCATGTTAAGTGAAATAACCCAGCCTCAGAAATACAATATCACGTTTTCTCTCATATGCAAAGTCTAGATTTAAAAATAAAACAATATGAAAGTAGAACTATTTAAAAAGAGGAATGAGACAAAGAAGAGAGGGGAGAGGAAGAAGAGAGGATAGTGGGGGGTAAATATGATCAACATACATTATATGCATATATGAAAATGTCACAACAAAATCCATTATTTTGTATAGTAACAATATATGCTTTTAAAAACAATTTTAAAAATATATAAATGATGCCACCTCATTTGAGGTTCACAGTATTTAGATGTCTGTGGCTAAAATTCTCCTGCTAAAGCACTCTTCAATAAAAATAACTCTCTTATCACAGATATTATATTCATTACTAGCAAATGAACATCATTCTCCAAAACATTTTGAGGGGATCCATTGGGGTTTGTGTATTTATTGTAGGTATTTATTATAAAACTCAGTCTTACCCTGAGCTCACTCTATTGTTTCTCTTCAGAACAATTACATCTGAGTTGCCAGATTTAATCAATAAAAACACAGGACGCTCAATTAAATTTCAGTTTTAGGGATGTAGGTGCTCTGTTTTCTCCCTTCAAGTGAGAGCATCTAATTAGACAGTTTAAAATTATAATTCATTTACTGAAAATAAAAACAAAAGTTCAAACTGAACCCTAGACTATATAAATGGTCATTAAATGTGAAAGTTTCCTACTCCACCCTATGAGTTATTTATCAGGCTTGCAGTTCATTAATTCTTGAGATATCCACAACTTATTATTCTCCTAGCTTTTCTTTCAGTATAAAGGTTAGAATTTAATCAGCAAAAGCTCTTAATTTGTATAAATACTTCATCTGTGTTGTGATTAGCATTAGTAAAGATGGCTTAAATTGAATGGCCTAAAAACTCCAGTTGTAATTTATCATCTCTTATTTACATTTCTTTTACATTTTGTCTGGAATTAAAGGTACAATAGCACATATTCTTAATTTTTAAGTTTTTTAAGTATATTCAATCACAATATTCCAAACTCTATTCAAATTTTTTATAAAAATAAGATTTTGGATTCCTCTAAATATCAAGCCATGCTCCATGGTTCATGAATATATTCATAGGACTGCAGCCAGCAGTGTGCAAATTTATCAATAACTTGCAAGTAACAGAACTGAAAGACTGCTCCAATTTGAAGTCCACTGACAACTCTCTGAAGCTAAAACCTTTCAGTATATCAAGCATGGATTTATTCATGATTTTTGACCTCAAGAGATTTAGGGGAAAAGGGCAGAAAAATTGAAAGTTCTAATCACTGGATAAAAACTACTCCTATAACATGAAATATCATTCCCAAATCCATAACTAGCACTAAGATAGTATAAAAGAACAAAGGAACTCAAATTTTGATATCCCCTTTCTTCTTGTTTAAAAGCTACCATGAACTTTTTTTCTGGCTTGAACTTGATACTATCTAAAGATACATGTTTATGTCCCCATTAAATATAGGATTAAGGAGACAAGTATTGGACTATTATTAGAAATATGTATCCATCAACAGCATTTCTTAAAGATTCAACATTCTCTTCTTTGAGAATAAATTACATCCTCAGAAAAGCTGCAAGAAGAAAATGCCTCTAAGAAAAGAACAAAATGACATCACAGTACCTTAAATTCTTCATTAAAGAAAGTCTCAGAATTCTTTTCCAAATTAATACAGAACCAAATCTGTTGCCTTCAACTTGTCGTGCATTATAATGGGATTAATATTTTAGAACATTTTCTTCCATTGAGTACTATGCATCACCTTCATATTCACAAAAAGAATGATGAAGGGCAAATTTGAAGTATATAATTAAGAATTAAAGGAAAAGGTTTTGGCGCTTCCATTTTACCAAGTAGAACGAAGATATCAAGGAAAGTCCTGATGGGAAAAATATAGATTCAGATAAATCAGTCTGAAAGTTTAAGTCAAAAGGAAACTGGGCAAAAATATGAGCATTTTCCTTTACTTTGGGGAAATAGATTGGAGTAAGACTCATTAACAACCTGGGTTACGTAAATGACAGAACACTACTTACTGAAAATGAAAAGGATTTGAAATATTTACTGATGAAAATCAAAGAACACAGCCTACTCTATGGATTGTGACTCAACATCAACAAAACCAAAATCCTTACAACTAGGTCAGTAGATAAATTCATGATAAATGGAGAAAAGATGGAGGTTGTCCAAGATTTTGCCTTACTTGGTTCTACAATCAACACCCACAAAAGTAGCAGTCAGGACATCAAAAAAACACATTGCATTGGGAAAAGCTGTTGCAGCACACCTCTTTAAAGTGTTGAAAAATAAAGATGTCATACTGAAGATGAAAGTGCACTTGACTCATACCATAGTATTGTCAGTCTCATCACAATGTTGTGAAAGCTGGACATTCATAAGGGAGGAAGAATTGATGGTTTTGAATTATGGTGCTAGAGACGAACATCGAATATACCATTGACTTCCAAAAGAATCAACAGATCTATCCTAAAAGAAGTGCAATGAGAGTATTCCTTGGAAGCAAGGATAGCTATATTCTGTTTTACATATTTTGGACATATACTCAGGAGGGACCAAGCCCTGGAGAAGGACATAATGCTTGCAAGAGAAGCAGGACAATGAAAAAAAGGAAGACCCTCAACTAGATGGATTGACACAGTGTCTGCTACAATGGGCTTAAACATAAAAAATATCGTGTGCCTGCCACAGAATCAGGGAGTATTTCGTTCTCTTGTACATAGGGTCACAATGAGTTGGATCTGACTCGATGGCACCTGACAACAGTATGTCCTCCATGGAAACACCTAGAATGATTTTGAATGATAAGTGAAAGTTAGAAATAACTATAGGGATGAGACAGAGACAATATCCTGTACATCAAAAGGAAAGATAAGGCTTTGACTTTTGAAATAGGGCTATGCTGGCTTTATGTCATCCACGATTCCTGCCTAATAGGACACCAGCGTAAAAAGTAAAAAGAGAAAATAAGACAATTTGCTTCAACAAGACTAGTTTTACTTCACTGAACTCCTCCTATTTGTGAGGTAAAGTTGTAGGCCTTGGTCCTCTAATTCATCATCAAGGGCAGATGATTGGCATTTACACAGAAAGTCATTAGGAGGGAGCTGCAAAGGGCTGGGGCTATTAGCAAAAGTCTTACATATGAGATGATCCTAGGAAATCTGCTAGAGATCAGAAAGATGACAGTGATGATAACTAGGAGCAAGTGTACAGTTCCATGTGGCACTATTGGATAACACACCAGACACTGGTTTGACTCCTTCAGAGACATTAAGTAGGAAATTTAGGGGGATCATTCAGAGAGTTTATAGTGGTTCAAAAATAAAGAACTAAAATGTCATAATGCCTAGTACTTCGCTACTTGAAGTGTGATCAATGGAGAGGCAGCATCAATACTAGGACTCGTCTTTGAACATAACTATATGATTGCACTTGGAAAACAAAAAGATTCTTACATTTTCTGATTTTGGAAAGTGGGATGAGTATTCCAATTCTAACCACATCATCTATTATAAAGGAGCAGTAAGTCTCATCACTTTCTTTCCTTGGATTGGGAAGAAAGGCATGCCTATAGATTCTGCAATTTGGGGGTAGGTTGCCTCAGGCCCAGATCTGTCTCACCCAGGTTCTTGACAGTCCCAAAGAGCTAAGAGAACTCAATGTAGAGGCACCAGATTGAACAGGTAAGGATGCACATCCAGTAAGTTAGCAATAAAATTATTTTAACTATAACAATAATAACCACATTTATAGAACACCTGCTACATTTCAAATAATGTTCAATATACTTTACATGAGCAACACTCTGGTTACTCATAGCTAAGTATCCCAGCCAGAAAATCTGCTTCTTGCCATCCAGGGATAGAGAACTTACAGAAATGCAGGTGTACTGGTCCACTCCAGACCTCTTGACTCAGATTCTGCGTGCTGAGAAGCTTCTCCATGGGATTCCTATACACTGTGATGTTGGAGAGCACTACTCCACTTTTAAGTTGAATCCCTTGAAACTAAAGCCTAAGATGAGCTCAGAAATTTCCATTTTAAACAAACATCCCAGGTAAGACAAATAAGAGGATGGAAAATAGCAGCAACTATGGGCATTAATCTGGAGAACATGAATAGGACAGATGTAAGGGGGAGAGGACAAGCTGCAATCATTTAAAAGACTGTAATAATAATATTGTTGTTGTTGTTTGGTGCCTGGTGCCATCAAGTCAGGTCCAACTCATAGGGACCCTCATAGAGTTTTCAATAGCTGATTGTTTCAGGGTTGCTTCAAGAGTAGATTGCCCCATCCTTCTGTTTTTGTGGTGCTGCAGACCTTGTTCATAGGGGACCAGAACATAGGAAGGATTAAAAATCAAGAATCCTTCTTTGCACAGTCATACACTGAATAATGACACTTAAGTCAACAACTGACCAAATACTATAACAGTGGTCCCATAATAGAGCTGGAAAAAAATCCTATCACCTAGTGATATCAAAATAAGTAGCACAGCATAACATGATAGCACAATGCATTCATTACTCATGTTTGCAGAGATGCTTATTTAAACAAACCTACTGCATTGTTGATATTGTCCGATAGTTTGCACATTCAGTCGGATCCCCTTTTTTGGGAATAGGCACAAATATGGATCTCTTCCAGTCAGTTGGCCAAGTAGCAGTTTTCCAAATCTGTTGGCATAAACATGTTAACATCTCCAGTGCTGCATCTAATCCTTACAACTGGGTCAGCACACAACTTCACATTAAATGGAGAAAAGATTGAGGTTGTCCAAGATTTTACTTTGCTTGGCTCTATAATCAACACCCATGGAAGCAGCAGTCAAGAAATCCAAAGACGCATTGCTCTAGGAAAAGCTGTGGCAAAAGACCTCTTTAGAGTATTGAAAAGCAAAGATGTCACATTGAAGACGAAGGTGCGTCTGACTCATGCC
>VMDO01032016.1:0-19453 GCA_007922755.1 Pedetes capensis
AAAAAAACAAAAGTCATCTATACTATGACCTCCACTATTCAAAATCAGATGGGGGAACACAGAGTGGTAAGAACAACACAATAAATTAGAAGCAAAAACTGAAAAGAAATAGTATTTGGTGAAAATATGATACTTTATGTATGCTTCTTTGTATAAACACAAAAGAACACACATATCAAAAGCATAAACCTCAGTCCCTAATCTGTACAAAGCAAATTATTTATGCTGGGCACACTGATGCACAATTGTAATTGCAGTGATTCAGGATGCTGAGGCAGAAGGATTGTAGAGTAAAAGCCAGAGGCAACCTGCACAATTTAGCAAAAGCCTGTCTCAACATACAATATTTTTAAAAAGTGGCTGAGAGTGCAGTTCAGTGGTACACCACTTGCCCACATGAGAGAGGCCCTGGCTTCAATACTCCAGTAAGGTAAAAAAAATTAAAGAAAGTAAAAATTTTTTGAACACAAATTGCACAAAAGGCTAAATCTGGCTGGTAAAGAGAAGGAAGTCAACAATGTATTCTTTTTCTCTGATGCCTTATCATCTATCTTGGTCCCTGCCTACCTAGTTTTGTGACTTGCCTATCTCAAACCATCTCTGCTGAGGTAGAGACTCAATGCAAGTACTGCAAAGGTTACAGAAAGTAAATTAGTATATATTTACTGGAAGGTGGAGGGTACCCTTCTCAGGTATTCTTTATTATTATTATTATTATTATTATTATTATTATTATGGCATTTGGTTGTTGAGCTCAGGGCCATGCACAGACTTTGCAATTGCTCTACAACTGAAATGGAACCACAGTCCACTTTTTACTTTTTATTTTGAGTCACAGCACGTGAAATTATACAGGCTCCCTCCGGCCTCGAATTCATGATCCTCTTTGCCTCCAACTTCCAAGTCACTAGGATTACTGGTGTGTGCCATCAAGCACCCGGAATTCTTAATGAGAAAAGAGCCAAGGTGAATATTTCTATGAATGAGAGTGGAGGAAATCAACAACACAGAATTAACAGAGTCAAACAGGCTTGTTACTACCTTATATTGGCTGCCTCTGCTTCCTAAATGACCATAGGCAGGCTCTTCAGCCAAGGCATACACTCAGTTACTCTATGGGTTTCTCAGGGATGTGAGGACCTTGGCACGAGGGCCATAAACTCAGTTCAGCAGAGGAAGAAGAAATCCCAGGGCCTGGTAGAAGACCAAATTCATTCTGCAAAGAAGCACTGAGCATCTGCCACTACGGAATCCATGCGCCTGCGCAGAGCCTTACCCCTGGTGTGTGCCCTGGAAGACCCCAGGCAACGATTACCGGATGTGCTAACCACTGGCTTCCTGCTCCGCGACATTTGCCGCTGTGAGGGACTCGGTCTGAGGCAGGCGCCTGAGGCTCGTGGATTCTGGTCAAAAGAGTGAAGAAGAAGCCATACCAGGTGCTATATGGGGTTCACAGTATAAGTCTAAGTAAGAATTGAGGGGGCCCATGGCATAGAGCAGAGAGAGGGCCACCAACCAGAGCCCCGTCCTTCCAGTTAGTCACGGGAGGCGCAGGGCTGTGTTGTCGCGCGGAACATTCTCGTCGCTTTATTCTGTGTATCTGATTGAGGAGAAGGCCTTCTTTCACAGGGAGCGGTATCCCCAGACTGTACATTAGTTAAGAAAATGTGCCCTGAATAAGTACTGAGGGGTTCACGTGCTATAGAACAACGGCTCATTAAGCCTCTGTGTGTGGGGGGGAGGGGCGAAGGTGGTGCTCACCGATTTTGGCCTTTGGAGGATGAAGGGGGGTGAGTCCTTGCTCTGATATAGGCGGTGTTCTGTCGGCAGAGACAGGAGTCAGTGGACTTACAGGAGTCAGTTGAGGACTGTGAGTGAATTCTAGAGTTTTACCCAGAGGTAGAGGTTGAGTCACAGTATCTATGCTATTTTTCAACTGTGGACCTCATGCAGCATATATCACTTCATTAATTTTGTAAGTGTTTCAAGGAGGTGAGGACTTAATCCCAAGGAGGCAGGAAGCATTTCCTAGCTGACCTGGAGGGTACAGTCATAGTCTGTATGAAATATCAGGATCCAGCTGGGCATTGTGGGAAACCCCTATAAACTCAGCGACACAGGAGACAGAGCAGGATTGTGAGTTCCAGGCCAGAGGCAGCTTCCTTAACTTAGTGAGACCTTGCCTCAAAATAAAAAATAAGAAACAGGCTGGAGGCACAGCCCAGTAATAGAGCTCTTGCAAAATATTTGCAAAGCCCTGGGTTGCAACCCCAAGCACGGCAAAAAAATTAATAAATAAAATAAAATCAGGACTCTGTATAAGGAGTAAGGTACAACCCACCTGAGGATAGAAATTTCTGAGTTATAGCAGCCTTCAACCACACTGTCATCCCTGGAGGCCCCAAAAAGGACAATCAGGGAGGAGGAGGCATTGATTAGGGGGCCACCTTAAGTAAACCAAAGAAAAAGAACGGAACTTAAAGCTGCCTAGATTCAAAGAAAGGTTCCTGAGTGAAAATGGAGGGAGCTACCCACATCATTCCAATGGTCCTCACATAATTTAGACCCTGCTTTAGGCACCTGTATTTACAGTAGCTAGAGAGATACCTCCATACTTAGTTTTCTTTTTTTTTTTTCTTTTTTTCAGTACTGGGGGTTGAACCTAGGGCCTTGTGCTTGCATGCTCTGCAAGTGCTGGACCATTGAGCTGCACCCCCAGCCCATTTTTTTTCACTTTTTTTGAGACAGGGTCTCACTAAGTTACGCAGACTGCCTCTGGTCTTGAACTTGTGATCCTCCTGCCTCCGCCTCCCAAGCCGCTGGGATTACAGGCGTGTGCCACTGTGCCTAGCCATACTTAGTTTTCTTAGGAGATGTGATTTTACTCTTAGAAAGGCAGCCTTATCTTACTACAAAGGCTGTGGTACATGCCAATTAGTGGCACATTAAGTGATGGCCCTACCTCTTCAGACCACAATAGGCTTTATAGATCTTCATGAAGACTATTTATTAGAATGCTGAGAATTCTTAAGCTCCATCCTGAAGATGATTCTTACTTCCTCACTCAGGTTCTTAGGGGATCCTGAAACCATGATGAGAAGCTTGTGAGACTTTCTAGAATTATTAGCAAGCAAGTCCATTGACATTGGGTTCCATTAGAACCAATCTATTTCACTTGACCATATGAGGAGATTCACACCCTCCCTTTCTCCCTTAGGTAGTGATTCTTCATTGTTCCTACTCCTGTCTCTACTTGTGCCTCCTGCCACTCACTAGAGTCATCATGCCTAAGGATCAGGAGAATCCACAGAACACAAATGATCAAGACCTCAAGGAGTCCGAAGACCCACAGGTTATTAATGGCTCCAAGCCTGTGGAAGAGGTACACCCCTCTTCTCCCCAAGCTCTGATGCCTAGCAGCCCCCAGGAAGCTGCTGCTGCTGCTGAAACACCGAGTCCTCCCTCTGATCTTCAGGGTCTCTGCTCCTCATCTACTTCCATCCCAGCCACATCTTCATGCAAATCTGATGAGGGCTCCAGTGGTGAAGAAGAAATGGGTAAACCAAGTGCTTCACAGGCTGAGTCAGCCCCGGAGAATATACCCACCAATGTTCTGGATAAGAAAGTCGCTCTCTTGGTGAATTACATGCTGCTCAAATATCAAATGAAAGAGCCAATAAGAAAGGCAGATATGTTGGAGATTGTCATCAGAGAGTATGAGCACCACTTTCCTGAGATCCTCCAGCGAGCCTCTCAGCGCATGGAGATAATCTTTGGCCTTGACGTGAAAGAAGTGGATCCCACCAACCAGTGCTATGGCATCTTCATCAAACTAGGCCTCACCTACGATGGGATGACCAGCAGTGAAGATAGCGTTCCCAAGACCGGCCTCCTGATCCTTATTCTGGGCATGATCTTCATGAAGGGCAACCGAGCTACTGAAGAGGAGATCTGGGAAATGCTGAATATGACGGGGATGTATTCAGAGAGGAAGCACTGCATCTTTGGGAATCCCAAGGAGCTCATCACCAAAGAGTTTGTGAAGGAAAAATACCTGGAGTACCAGAGAGTGGGCAGTGGGGATCCTGTGCAGTATGAATTCCGTTGGGGCCCAAGAGCCCATGCCGAAACCAGCAAGATGAAAGTCCTCCAATTTGTGGCCAAGGTTCTTGGGACTAACCCCAGTGATTACCCATCGCAGTTTGAGGAGGCTGTGCAGGAGGAAGAAGAGAGAATGCTAGCCAGAATGGCACTCCGGGCTGCCTCTAGTTCCGTGGCCAGTGCAAGTTCCAGTGCTCCGGCCAGCAGCTTCTCCCACAAATAGTGCAGTCAGAGATGGTTTCTTCAGGTATTATGGAGAGTAGTTAGTGGTCAAGGAATGTTCATTGTGGGTTATAGAAGGAAAGCAAGAAATATCATCCATATGTTCCTATTTTGAATGTGTAACTTGATAATGAATAGTTTGTTTTTGATAGTTGTACTATTCAAATGCTATTTCATTGAATGGATATTTAATTAGCTTTCAAATTTCCAAGTTTCTAAAGATATTAATCACACATTTCATGCCATTTATGAGGTTAAATAATACAACTTTTGTTGTAAAACCATCCATTTTTTTTGTGATCTGGAATAGTATAAAATGTCATTTCTATAGACATGTCTCTGGCAATATGAATACTCAGCTTTAAGTTAGTTTGCATTGATGGAGAGAAACAGAAAGTCACCTAAACTATGTTTCATTGTTATTATACCTGTTCTTCTCTTTGTTCTGTGAAATTAAATGATGAATATGTGGTTTTGCTTAGCTCTTTCTAGTGTGTATAAGAAATAAATCTTCGCAAGTCAAATCTCACTCTCACTAGTTTATGTATTCTTCACACCTGAGCTGAACAATTGCTCTTTGCAAAACAAAGCACTAGTACTTGGCATGTTAGGATTAACAAGACTCATGGCATGCCCATAGAATTGTAATATAAGTGCACCAGTAGTCTTACAGGATTTTCTAATACCTAAAGTATAGTGTAAGGGCTGGAATTAAGCTCAGTTGGTAGAGTGCCGCTCTACAGTCTCTGAGGTCCCGAGTTCGATTCCCAGCACCGCAAAAATGGGAGAAGGACATGGCAATCCACTCCCAAGGCAATTCGGAAACAATCTGCCATTGAAAACCCTATGAGGTTCGCTATGAGTCGGATACCACTCGACGGCACCTAACAACAACAAAGTATAGTGTAAAGGAAGGCATGAGTAGGTGGTAGCAAGTCCACATGAATTTCTTAGATAAGTGATTGTAAAGCACAGCATTGTGGGTATCCTGAAATTTTAAGGTCTTCAGGGAAACAAATTTTACATTAAATGAGATGGTGGGTCATATAGGCATGGTTAGCACGGACTGGACCCTCAAATGGTGTTTCTCAAGTTTTAAACAAAAAAGTTTGTACTGGAAAATTGTCGTTAGCTGTTTCTTGGGGATTATAAGCCCCTGCCTCTAACAGGAACAGAAGATATTCTGCTTTCTTGCTGTAATACATTAGAATAGTGCACAATCTCCATGTATTTGACAGGTTATCTCTGAAGACTTTTCAGGAAGTAAGGATGATGCTCCTTTGAGGTTATTTACTAGAACCCACTGGGGTAGGAGGGAAACCCTGCCATGTCCCAAGAGAGATACTGCTCATTTTATTCAAAGAAAAATTTATATATTTTATCTTCACTGGAAATTTGGTAAACAATAGGCAAGTACAAAAATATTGGTGGAGGTGAAATGGATGAAAAGTTGGGAGTCAAATTGTGGGCAGCCGTGAATGAGAAGTAGTTGAAATTCTACAATATTTGAATTAAATTGGACAGGAAGACACATTTACACCTAAATTAAATACCAATGAATGAGAAAAAAGCACTATAAACATTTGGTTCATGAGGTCTATTTTTCTTTTCTTCTTTTTACTTTTTTTTTTGATAGCACTGGAGTTTGATTCCAGGGTCTCATGCATGCTAGGAAATTGCTTTACCACTGAAGTGCATCTCCAGCCCCTTTTTACTTTTTATTTTGAGACAGTGTCTTGCAAAGTTACACAGGCTGCCTCTGGCCTAGAAATTGCAGTCTCCTGAGTCACTGGGATTACAGGTTTGTGCCATAGCACCTGGCCTGAGGAACATGTTGGTCTCATTGAACAGTTCATATCCTTTAACATATTGTTTCCTAAGAAAGCTCGAATTTAGAAAATAAACACCAAGGTGAGGGTTAAATGATATGGAACTAACGTATCAAAGCAATAATTGCTATTTATTAAATAGTCCTACAACGTAACAGGCACTTTTCCATGTATAATGCATGGCAATTGTCCTGGAAGATAGAACTTATGAGACTATATTTACCTATGAAGGCACTCAGGATCAGAGAGCTCATTATTGTACCCAATTTCCCATGTCTAGGGAATGAATAATGGGACTAGTCCTTTTCTTTGAATTCATCCCCTGATTACTCTATTTACTTCCTTCTCACTTGATTTATTTTTGACTATTCCTTAATGCCTTTTAGGATATAAAAAGAAACCTGTTGTGGCCAGTGAACCTAAAATAATTTTTAAAAGGGAGACCCAAGTAAGATTTACACAATTTAAATAGTATCTGTGGGCTTTGCTTCCACAGACCCTTGCTTCTAGACACTTGCTTCCCCATGCTGCTGGTTTCCTAGAGAATTGACTGTTCCCAGGGGCTGGCATTTTTATTTAGCCCTAATTTTTCCTGCATTATATCAAGTTTCCCCAGATCTTCTTGTGCAGTGGGTCTTCTTGTCCAGCCTGGAATCTGGTCTGCGGACCTTCACTGCATCCTCCTATGAAGCCTGTGCCTGCTTCTCATTGGAAGAAGCAGTGGAGAATCCCTTGATGTCCCCCTTCTATAGAGCATCCCAACTCCTTCACCATCCATCCCTTATGCTGGTACTCATTTTGACAATAACAACCTGTTCCAAGTAGAAGGTAATTTTCATAGTGAAATTTAGGCCTGACTACTCAGCTAAGTATCTCTACCATATCCAAAAACTTTTATCACATAGAACTGGTAAGTGAAGTCTCATTTATTATAACACTTGTTATTTGGGGGGATGGAACTCTGAGGTTAGAAAGATAGTTTCATAGCCACTGTAATACTTACAGTGAAATTTTCATAAAGTGTTATATTAGGAACTGTCACCTGACCACACAGACTTTTAAAGGAGTTTACCTACTCAAGTTAATGCAGTGCATAAAATAAGAATTTTACACATGCCATCTCTGAGAAGTTCCCAAGAAATAAGGGTGATAGTGTCTGGAGATTAATTACTTAGAACCTGTGGGGTGAACTACTTTGCCATGGGCTTGGAGTGCCACCACCCACTTCATTCAAAAAATTTCAATAAGTTATCTTCACTTTAATTAACAATGAGAAAGGGCAAACTTTTGGTAGGGGTGAAATGATTTAGAAAGTGTGGATTATATTAACCTGTATGATTCTTAATAAAAATACTCCATCAGATTCAAAGAAAGAACAAAGACTCATTTTCAGGAAGTGCTTGTAACAATGTGTAACAATATCATTAGGATGTTTCCACAAAATACCTGAAGTGTTTCCAGTAGCTAATGTTTACTGGAAGACATATTAGCTATGGTTTGTTGTTGTTAGGTAACAATGTGTTAGATCCAACTTACAGGGACCCTAACTCAGTATAGCAGAACAAAACACTACCCATCACTTTGTCATGCACACTATCTTCTTACATTTGAGCCACTGTGGCACCCACTATATTTTTCTCATTTTGAGTCATGCCACATAAGCAGAGGAGATCTCAGAGCTTTACTCTATTCCCATTATTAATTGACTCTACTTTGAGAAGGCAACTCTTCTCCAGTCTATCTTGAGTGCCTTCCAGTCTTGGTGGGGGGCTAATTTTCCTGTGCTGTATTTGACAGTGCTTCTCTATCATTCATAGGGCTTTTAAGGGCTGTTTCCATAGTGGACTGCCAGGTCCTTCTCCATAGTCTGTCTTAGTCTGGATGCTGAGCTGAAACCTGTCCACATTGGGTGGCCCTGCTGGTATCTGAAATACTGGTGGCATAGCTTTCTGCATCACAGCAACACACAAGCCCCTAAAGCACAACAAGCTGGCAGACACATGGGAAAGCTTTGGTTTGTAAAGATAAAATAATTCAATGTCTTTCCACTATCTATTGTCTCACTGTTAGGCCCAGGGGAAAAAAATCCTAGTTTTTTCCTGATTTCTCCTCCTGCCTATACCAGGATTCAGGTATGGTCAATCATTTTGAAGGTAGTGGAAATTCAAGGTTTTGACCATATATATCAATAGAAAGGAGACAATTCCCCTCTGACTAAGGTTTTAGAACCTTATTATTTACAGGTAAATATGGAAAATTATTATTGATTCAAGAAGGTAAAATCTCAGGGCTTGGATCCTTTTGACACACTGACATGTACCTGTTTTGGAGTTAACTATCTAACATGGTAGGATCCAATGTAGTAGAATCTTTAAAAATTGTGGACAATTTCAAGAACATTTGACTTCCTGGGAAACTCTACATGGAATGACATTACAATCCTCATCTCTGTGGCACCTAGCAACAACAACAATTGGGTACCTAGTAGGTAACTGCAAGAGAGATTGCCAGTACTCATCCATAACTTTCCATCCTTCCCTCATGGGGAGACTACAAGATGAAGTAAAGGTGTATTTATAAGAGGTCACATTCACATGACTAACCCTTACCAATGATAATATGAGACAAAATAATCTCTCTCACTTCCAAGCCAAGATGTGGGATATCCATTTTGTCACCTTGCATGATTTTGTCCTATTCAACAGGCAAATAAAGACCTTGTGTTTATGAGGTGGAATTGTAGGAATAAAACAACCAAGATGCCTGTGCTACCTGTGGTATCAACAGTCTGCCAATACACAGATTTGAGAATTAGTTGTTTCAGGCAAGTTAGTAAATCTAATACTTGCTATGCCATCTTCATTGAATGTATAAGATATATCATTCTTAAGTAAATATAAACTATTAGAGCATGCAAATATCCCCAAAGAACAAACTACCATGTCAGATGCATTAAAAGCAAATTCAGGAAAGAATGTATGAAACACACAAACATACATGTAATTTTGTGCATCTGAGAATTTTATATAAATAAACAATACAGTAGATGAAGTTGACTTTTATGCTTCCCATTTTTTCATTCAGCATAATGACCTTAACATTGGCTCAAATTGTTTTATGTGCCATTTATATGATCTTTTCCATTGTGGTATGGTATGTCATTATATGGACTACAGTCTTTTATCCATTCACTCAGTGAACGACATTTAGTTTTCTTACAAATTTTGACCTTTAAAAGAAAAGTTTCTGTGAACACCTTTGTGCAGTGTGTGTGTGTGTGTGTGTGTGTGTGTGTGTGTGTGTGTGCGCGCATGAAGTTTTCATTCGTCCAGGAATATATGCAAAATGTCCTATTGAAAATAATGATATATCCAACTTATTAGAAACCTTCAAGTGTTTTGTCAGAGGGTCTCAGTCATTTTTCATTCCCCAAATCAATGTACAAGAGATCCAGCTGCTCCAATAACTTGCCCCAAAATGTTATTTCTGATAATTTTTAATCCATGCTATTAAGTATGTAATGGCATCTCTTAGTGGTTTAAATTTATATTTGGTTAAAGAGAAGATGTATAATATATTTTCATCTGTTCATTTGGCATTAATATGTTTTATTCAGTAAAGCACATGTTCAAGTTTTATCCCATTTTGTCTTTGTACTGTTTCCTAATGTTGTGGTTACAATTATTTTTATCTAGGAAAACTTCCTGGGTCAGAAATGTGATTTACAATTTTTTTTCTCTCAGTCTATAGATTGCAATTTCCTGCTACTATCACTGTCTCTCACATGACCGAACATTTTACATTTTATTAAGCCTAATACAAAGATGTTTCTTTTATGGATCTAAAGCCAGATAGAAGGAATTTTCACAATGGATGGGCAGGGCATGCCATGAGTTGGATTATGTTTGTATTCCACAACTAAAAACAGAGACAGCATATGTTTGAGGGAACATTTTGAAGTTATCCCCTTAGCAATTGCAAAAATGCCTATGATAAATGGGAATTCTATTGTCTCAGGGCGAAAACCTGAGGTAATGCCTCAAATTGTGGGCACCAGTCAATGTCAGTAGGGTATCAGAAATGTACAAGAAAATTGGTTTGCTTGAGGTAATATTCTAGAGCCTATAGGGAGCATATGAAGCAGGCACAGTGGCACATACCTGTAATTGCAATGTCTTTGGAGCTGGAGGCAAGATGATCTTGAATTTGAGGCCAGAGGCAGCCTGCATAATTTAGCAAGACCCTGAGTCAAAATAAAAAGTAAAAAGTGAACTGGAGGTGCACTTGCAAAGCACGTGTGGTTGATAATTTGCAAAGTATGTGTGAGGCCCTGGGATAGAGCACTTAAAATATATGTGTGAGGCTATGGAATCAACCACTAAGTTTCACAGGGAAAAAAATGGAAAGCCTTGCAACATATGTGGGAGATGCTATATTCAACTCTCAAGTACTACAGGAAAAAAAAAGAAGGAACCCCATAAAACCTCTTTATGGTAGAGAACAGATATTCAGCTATTATTTTAATAGAATACTAAGAATGGATTAGAAATACAATATACAGTATCACTGTGAATCACACATAGTAATGCTATGCATTTTTCATGCAATGTTGAGATAACACATATATGTATCTGCACATACCCAAAATATTCTTGGTAGACGTTGCATATGTAGGGGTTTCTCTCTCTGTGTGTTGTTCTTATAATGAATTAGAACAAAATGAAAAATCATCACACTGGACAATGTTATGTTAGGTAGTAACAAAAATTCAGAGGCCTACAAAATCTTGCTTATCAGATTTTCCAATGAGTAAGTATATCTTTAAAATCATGGTCTTCTAGAGTATAACTTTAACAGTTAAATACAAGGAATTTATCAGCATGTTTGGTCTGTAACAGCCTACTACTGCTGTCGTAGGGCCTTTTGCTATGTTCTGTAGTACACCATTGTGCTGGGACTTTGAAATATTTTGTATAAGGGTTAGACAAAAATCTCAAACATTAAGGGTTATATTATCAAGACAGACTTTACTCAGAGAGGCAAAATTCCAAACATGGACTTCCATGAGTGAGATCTGAGAAGACTTCATACCCTAAAGCATACAGGAAGAGGGCAGATCCACCCCCACTCTCACTCCAAGGGGGCAATAGGTTCCTGTAGTTAGATATGAGAAATGAGATGCACGGTGGCAGGGGTTGTCAGGCCACTTTTAAAGAAGAGTTCTATACATTCTTATCTCCTTTTTCAAACATATTCCCCAGACTTAGTTGCTTTGGGACACCTAGCCAGCTCAGTGGGGTAGAGCACTGCTCTGAAATTTCTGAGGACCCTGTTTCGATCCCCAGCACTGCAAAATTTGGAGAAGATGTGGCATTCCTCTTCTGAAACCACCATTAACCATGAAAATCCTATAAGGGTTGTTATGAGTCAAACCTGGCTCAAGGGCACCTAACAACAAGAAGAAGAAGCATGTGCCAGAGCCACTTGGGGAGTCCCATCTACCATCACTACTGCTGTAGTTCTGTCATGTACAAGAACTAATTAAGGTGTCAATACAGGCAAGAGGAGAAAACTCCAAGCACTTCCTGAAAATGAGTTTAGAAAACTTCTAAGAAGTTTCTTTTGTATAATTTACTTTTTTCTGTTCTTCCTTTCTGCCTCCATCCTTCTCTTCCTTCTATACGTCCTATCTTTTTAATTTCTTCTTTCATTATTTTAGAAAGGTTGTTTCTTTTAATAGTTTCCAAATCTATGTTTATGAATGACTTGGTTGTACATTTATGAATTTCTATTCATCTTAATAGTAGGAGTTTCACTATTTTGTATAACAAGTAATAAATACTATATTAGTTTGAAGTTTGTAATATGATAATGTGGTATTACAATACGTATTTCTTCAGAATAATGAAAACACTGAGCAGAAAAATCTCAGGGCTCAAAAATTGGCATAAATAAAATTAAAAGATGATCAATTACTGGGTTCCTCAATAAATTTATCTTGTTATTGTGAAATCAAAGGTTCATACTTGGGACTTACTTAGCTATCCAGGAAAAAATAACTGTAAATAAATTACATGGTATGCTCTCTGGCTCATTTATCCCTAAATTTTGGGCATTGGCACCATGGAAGCCATTGTACAAAAGATTAGAACACTCAGATTTTTCTCCCTTGGAGAAAGTAGAAGAAGATCAGATGTTATGGTAAACCAGAGGGACAATTAAAAAGAAATGGTAAAGTCTAGATGAGACCAGTTAACTGTAAATATATTTGGTTATTTGCGACACTACATGCTCTTCAGTAAGAATCAAGCTTAGCTATGGGGAGAGTAAAGCAAAGCTGTTGGAGATGTCAGATTGTTTCAATGGTATCTCCCTGTTGAGAGACTAAAGTCTCTCAACATGCAGCATGGCTTTTAGCATTTACTTTAAAATATACTTGGGGAAACAGAAGAACTTTTGACTGGCTAACTTATAGTAGCTATTTTGGACCCGTGACCAACTAACTGCATTTGATCACAGTTTGCAAGAAATTATTTTGTATGTTCAATTATTAACACGATGCTACCACCCACAAAAGTATGACTCTGAAAGAGGAAAGAAAGAACACAGAGAATGTAGCTGATACCAATGGCAATTATTCAAAGGCATTAAAATCAAGGAACTCAAAATTTTCTCCACAGGATTTCACAACTGCTATAGGCCAGAGAATGTTTTATAGCTTTTATTTTTCCTTTTGTGAACAAAAATGATTATAGTGTTTGTCTCATGTGTGTCATACTCAAACATATTGGGCGTGTTGCAGCAGATAATTTGTCTCTTGTTTCACAAGTCCATACAGAAAAAGATTTTTCCGAGACACCATCTCAATATAAAAAATGTTTAAATGGGCTGGGGGAGCAGCTCAGAGGTAGAGTGCTTGTGAAGTACATGTGAGGTCCTGTGTTCAACCCCAGAGGAGGAGGAGGAGAAGGAGGTGGCTACCTAAATATTATGTAGGAATGCCCATTCAATAAAATGATAGTTAAATGATGACATGTAAAAACAGAAGGAAATTCAAAATAAATCTGTGAATTTAAGGAAACAATAGAGGATGAAACAGCATCATTAAAGAGTTAATAAGCAGTATTTAGAGATAAGAAGTAGCCAAATAAGTAATATTATAAGTAAAATTTCTGGGAGCAAAACCTCTGAAATGACCCCAGTAAAAGCAAATAAAGAGGAAAGAAAGAGGGAAAAAGTAAATGTAACAATTTCCCACTCAAAGGAAGAGCAGGAGTGGTCTCTTGGATTGAAAGCACATAGGTTCATAGGAAAATGAGGTAAAGATTAATTAAAAATAAACTATGTGAGTGAGTGGGCTGGGGTTTAGCTCAGTTTGTAGAGCGCCTGCTCTGCACTCTCTGAGGCCCAGCTTTTATCCTCAGAACCAAAAAAATTGGAGAAGGATGTGACAGTCCACTCCTGAAAACAATCAACCCTTCAAAATGCTGTAAGGGTCCATATACACCTTGAAATAAAAGCCTAGTTTCTGAAAGATAACACCCTCAGATGATATAGAAAGGATCCATGTTTGAGTTTTCTGATCACAAAAATATCTTCAAGGTATTATATAGTTTAGGAATCCTTCAGCAGACTCATACCCATTGCAGCATCCCTAAGGCCTGAAATCTAGCTGGACATTCCCTTTATCTTTCATTATTTTTTTGTTCACCCATTTACCCAACATCCACCGCTCCTTTACCCTTTATTAAACTGACTCTGGTTCTCCAGAATCAGAAGAATAAGGAAAGAGGAAGCAAAAATAATTTTGCTTTAGTGTTCCAGAGATAATCACAGTATTATCCAGAATGGCTACTTTCCAGTGTCAAATATGTTTTCAGAAAGAAATTTTGTGTATTTCTCGGATATAACCAACTAGAAACTTTCAGTTGTATTTTTCAACATGTGGACAATATGTTTTTCTCCAGTTGGATATTTAGGATTTCAACTCACTGCCCCTGAACTTTTCATGGTCTACCCTATACTGAATTTCAATTGGTGACTCAGACTGGCCTCCTCCCATGTTTCCCCATCTGAAAAGTATTCAGGCTTCCTGGCTCTCCCATTGGTGGAATGCTATTGGCTCTCAGAATAACCCTAATTCTCTCTCTTTCTTATATTCTTTCAGATCTTCTAGCCATTGTTTTAATGGTTTCCAGGCTCTGGAGAATGTCACAGGTAAAATTCCCCATATGGTTTCGTCAAACCCCTTCTCTCAATTGGTTTAAGTTGAGGTAGATGCACTTGCTCCCCTCCCTCATGGGACATGGACACAAACAACAGAATACTAATAATTCTATTCAAGGAAATTGTCTTCCCTACTCCTAAGCTTCCAATTTTGTGTAGCCTTAAAGTATAAGGCACAAATGCTGGGTTTTTGGCCTTTGAAGGCTCAAAGAAATCGTGGTCAGAAACTACCTCATTTTAGTATATAGTACTATATAGAAACTATATTATTATCTCATCTCACACTGTGTCCATGGGGAAAGACTTAGTACGCAACTTACAATTACCATCAAAATTTAATGTTGACCATTTAATCTTAGTAAGTAATGGTGATACTGTATTATAGCAATATAAATGTATCTATTTAAAAATGTTACTATTGAGGCAGTTATGTATTATTTCTCACACATCCTAATGATTCTGACAGATGAAGTCACAGCTGAAGTATAGTCCTTAATACATTTTATTTTATAACTACAAGTAGGTATGAATATAAAAGAAGGAATAGGTGTGGGATTTGGTCTATTTTTGCATCCTTCATTTTCCAGGACACATGGTTATTGCCTTGTTCATCAAGGATTATTACTATGTTTCTGGTTCACTGGAGATGGTTTGCCTTTCTGTTATCACATTCACTCTGTCTTTCCAGCACTTCTCTGAATTTAGTACTGAGATTCATACTAATCACACAATTCATTTATTGAGTGACAGTCACACTCCTGACATAAAACAATGTAAACATAATGCAATAATGTCAGATTACCCTATTTCTATTGTCCATGTGCATTCCAACCTTATAACACCAGTGATGAATATTTAATGCTGATTCTTAAAGGAATAATTTGTTATCTCTGTGAGAAATACAAACTTCTTTGTAAATAATTATTACTTCCTGGTACGTTGATGTTGAAAATTAGATATATTTGAAAGAACTAAATGTATATAAACTTGAGGCTTCAGTAACACATTCATTTTTTAAGAATACATAAAAATACTAAAAGACCATCACAATGTCCCAAATGCTTATTGAACATTTTTTATTTTAACAAATTATTATAAAATGACCACTTTTAAATTTCATTCAGAAATTCATGTACATAAAATAAAGCATAAATTTTACCAGATATACTTAAAGCTCTGCTCCACCAAAGTTAGCAACAATTCATAGAATTCACAGTTCATAAAGTTAGCAACAATTCATAAAATTCATAAAATGTCATTCATAAAAAATGCAATTATTTCACCAAAGATGTTGAAATAGAATAAGGTAAATGCTAACATGTTTTTTCTGTAGATCAGTAGTTCTTTGAAATATAGTTCCCAATGCCCCAATTGCCAGATTTTGCTCCAAGTATAGTCAAATGAAAGCACTTACTCCTATCAGAAATTCCACTTAACATTACAAAATGTTCTGTTTGCTGCTTTCAGTACTACCAGATGATTACAGGATGATAAAATTTCCATTAACAGTCCAATGTAGCAATTGAAGTAAAAGGTCTAGAGGAATTGCACAGAAGACATCTTTTCCCAGACATCTACTGAAGAAACCAAGGTGTGGAAAATGTTAATCTGTGAAAAATGTTAGCTATAGTATTAACACTAAAAAGGTTTTAAACACATAAAATAAAAGAAGGATGAGTGTGTAAGACATACACTGGCAAGCATTACAAAGGCCTCTTTATTGACATTAATCAAGTGTCTATTAAATGAAAAACATTTTTTAAACTTTTCACCACACTTAGAACAAATAATCAACTAACCACATGTTATGGATTTTTAAGCACAGAATGCATAACAGTAAAAAATACATGGCTTCCAGAAACCCTGCATAGTTAGGACAGAGAATTTCCCCAAATTATTATTATGAGGAATCACAGATGGCTCAGTGCTAAGATATTTTATCCCAGGTTTAAATTTTTCTGATGTAGATGGTTGGGGACAGGAACCTATCTACTAATTTTTCTAGAACTTGCGGGAGTTTGCTTAATTCCCCACCTATGAATGATTGTATTGTTTTGAAATAGAAGATACTACCTAAGCTGGGCACAGTGGCACACCTCTGTAATCCCAGTTACTCAGGAGGCAGAGGCAGGAGGATAGCAAGTTAGAGACCAGAGGCAGTTTGCATAATTTAGTGAGACCCTGTCTCAGAAAGTACAACAATGGGCTGGGGGTGTAGCTGAGTGATACAGCACTTGCAAATCATGCAAGTGGGAGGCCCTGGGTTCAACCCCCAGAACCACAAAAAAAAGAAAAAGACGCTAAAAACACGTTAGAAGAATGGATGATAAACATTTTTACTTCAAAAGGAAAATGAAAGGCTTTAGATGAGAAGGAAAAGCTGGAGAGGAATATTAGAAGGCACAGGAACAATAGGTTGGAAAGCCCCACTTGGCCCACCAAACAAAAGTGTAGCTAAAACAATTATACCACTAGATTTGAGGCAAATGAGAGATGATGAGAGAAGGATGTAGCAGCATTAGGTTTGTGTAGATGTACATTCCTGAAAATACACTTGTGACTAGGAGTTACTGAGCTTTCAATCATGAAACTAACCTCTTCTAAGAAGTTGCCCCTCTGCATGCAGATTTAACTTCAGATTCTTCTAAACAAAAATATTTTCAGTCCTAAAACCTGCTGAAAATGATGCCTCCTTAGTGTTTTATACTCTACAGTCGTTAGGGAAATAATTTCCCCTTCTGCTATTAACAGAGAAAGATCTGGGTGCTAACAGAGTGTTGGTAGCA
Organism: Pedetes capensis; assembly: GCA_007922755.1. Classification (NCBI taxonomy): domain Eukaryota; kingdom Metazoa; phylum Chordata; class Mammalia; order Rodentia; family Pedetidae; genus Pedetes; species Pedetes capensis. The sequence goes on from VMDO01032016.1 coordinate 17,165, forward strand.
TAACTTTCGTCCTTGGTTATGCTTGTAAAATAATTTGAAAACAGACCCAAAAGGAATTTGTTGTTGTTGTTGTTGTTAGATGCTGTCGAGTCAGTATCTGACTCATAGCGACCCTCATAGGGTTTTCAATGGCAGACTGTTTCGGGATTGCCTTGGGAGTGGATTGCCAGGTCCTTCTCCCATTTTTGCAGTGCTGGGAATTGAACTTGGGACCTCAGAGCAGTGCAGCGCTCTACCAACTGAGCTAAATCCCAGCCCAAAAGGAATTTAGAGGATAGCTTATTTAGAGTTAGAGGAGAAAAGTACCCTGAATGGTAAGGCAAGCAGGCTGGGGGGTTAGGCCCGCAGGAGAAGGGAGATGGAAAGGCAAAGGAGAAGAGAGAATGATACTTTCTGAGACAGAAATCAGAAAGTGGGCAGGTCTAGCAGTGAAGATCTGCAAACAACTGCATTTGCACTTCTAAGTTAGAGATCAGGAGGCACGCAGGTACAGCAATGAGGCTGTGGGCATGTCTGAACAGGCATCTCCAAACATCTGCGAACTACTGCAACTGCAGACAACTGAAAACATTTCTGGGCATCTTCAGACTTCTGCAGACTTCTGCAGGCATCTGGACATTGTGGATACTGAAGACAATGTGAACATTGCTGAAAGTTGTGAAAATTGGTGAGAATTGTGGACACTTCTGAGAACTATGGATAACACTGTGTACACTGCATTAATGCATGGGGATTTTGTGGTTTTTAAGTGCCCATCTCATTAAGGTCTGCAGCCATAGCACCCTAGAATCTGATCCTGCCTGATCCCAGAAACTAAGCAATCCACTCCCTAAACAATCCACCACTGAAAACCCTATGAATAGCAGAGAAGCACTGACAATAGTGCCAAGCATGGGACAGAATAAGGGAGTGTTTCATTCTGTTGTAGGGTCACTATAACAGAAGAAGAACATGACAATCACTCCCGAAGCAATCCCCAAACAATCAGCCATTGAAAATCCTATGAGGATCAATATGAGCTGGACCTGATTCAATGGCACCTAACAACAACAACATCTCATTAAAGGGATAGTTATACCTCTCTTTTGTATCTCTTCTCATCATATTTCTGTCACCTGTAGCTTAGGCTGGCTTTCTCAGGCTGTAAAATAGGTTTCCTCTTTATCACAGAAGGGGTCTTGCCTCAAAGAATTCTCTGCTTCCTAACCCAGAAATGAAGCACCTCTTGTCTTCACATGTAAAGTGTGTTGCTGGCTATAGACCAGGCCATTCACAAAATGTATTATCTATCTGCCATTTGTCTCAGAGGAAGCTCACATTGAAAGTCATGTCTCCATAGGTGGCTAGGTAGCAGATGGCTACAGTGGGCCCCTTTGTTCCCTTTCTTTCTGCCTAGCATTCCCTATCACTGCCATGAAATTTGGAACATAAGAGCCCAAGCTAAAGGTGGTTATCAGCAACAAAACCACTAGGAATATTAGTGGTTTACTAAAGATAAATGTTTTAGCTCAGTTGGTAGAGCGCCGATCTGCAGTCTCTGAGGTCCTGAGTTCGATTCCCAGCACTGCAAAAATGGGAGAAGGACATGGCAACCCATTCCCAAGGCAATCCCGAAACAATCTGCTATTTAAAACCCTATGAGGGTCGCTAGGAGTCCGATATGACTCAATGGCACCTAGCAACAACAACAGGATAAATGTGGGAGTGAGTATTTAAATAAAGAAATAATGCCACCACATCTGGAAGGAAATAGTTTTCAAACTTTGATATGTATAAGAATTCAATGGTAAATTTATTAAAGAGGGAATTAGCAGGTAATAATCCCAGAATTTCTGATGTAGGCCATCCTTGGTAAAGACTGAGAATTTCATTTTGACAAGCCAATCAGGGGACTCTATGAGGTCTCGGGTGTGTATTTTGGGATATATTGCATTCACTCTCACGTCAATACCAACTAGGTAAAACTGACATATTTAAATGTCAGAAACTATCCTGTATACATGAAGATACATCAGAGTTTTAAGTTTTTAACCTGGAATTCAGATTGGCTAAGTGACACATGCCTTAATCCCAGTTAGTTCGAGGCCAGGGGCCCTGTCCGAAAATAAAGGATAAATTTCAAAGAGTATGTGACTGTGGGCTCAGGCCCCAATACCTCAAAATAAATAAATAAATAAATAAATAAATAAATAAATAAATAAGCAATTTAGTAAATATACTGGTGTCATATATTAAATATTTCATTCATTTATGCACTTTAAATAATCATCAGTTTTTTTTCTAAAGGTT
>VMDO01032017.1:0-19450 GCA_007922755.1 Pedetes capensis
CAATAGACGTCTCCAGCACCACAATTCAAAAGCATCAATTCTTTTTCTGTCTCTCTTGTTCAATGTCCAGCTTTCACAACCATATGATGCCACTGAAAATACCATGGCATGAGTCAGACGCACCTTCGTCTTCAATGTGACATCTTTGCTTTTCAATATTCTAAAGAGATCTTTTGCCACAGCTTTTCCTAGAGCAATGAGTCTTTTGATTTCTTGACTGCTACTTCCAAGGGTGTTGATTATATAGTGGATAGTACAGTACGTTAAAGGGTATGATGCTTAATTATTCATTCTGTCAATAGAGCACTCATGGTAGATAAGTCGGTTTTTTTATTTGTTTTGATGTTTTAGACCATTCTTGTGAAGTTGTTTTCTCTTTCCATGATACAATTTTATGTACAAAGATTAATACTATGGAAATGGTGTTGTGAAAATTATCAATTATATTATTTTAAATGGGTTGGCATGGTATCTTTGTTTATAGGAGAATTTTTGGAAATAAAGTGAATTTCCACATCAAACCAAAAATAGGAAAACATTCATAATTTGTATAATTTTAGTAAGCAAAACATGATACAATACTTTAAGTATGCTGTCATTATTATTAATCTCTTTTTGCATGTTTATATATAAATTTATATATGTTATATATAAATGTTACACTGAAAGATAGATTTAATAGACAGTATATAACATTTGTACGTATGCTTTTGTATTTTTAAATTTTTCTATAATAATTATCAGTAATATGCATAGATAGTAGATATGTTTAAATAAAAGTTTTAAAGTATGAAATAGAATGCATAAAATCAGTTTAATGTACAAAAAAATGCTACCTGGAAATATCTACACCAGAGCAAGAGGCCAGGATCCCAGAATAGCATTTTGAAAACAACTCTTGGTTACTCAGTAAGTGAAAATCATTGTCACTGTGGTGGTGTTGATTTACAATGATGTTAAGTTTGAATTTTCTTTGTAACTGGAAGAGTTATCTGAAGGAGAGATGGTTTCTCTCTTAGAACCTACCTTAATATATATGACTAGTGAACAACTGATCCTTTAAGAGATATACAACAGCTTTTCCAGAAATTTATCTTATTTAAGTAAAAAATATTTAATAATCCTAAGAAATTCACAGTTGAATTACTTTTGGCAATGTGATCACAAACATATAACTAGTATCTAATTTAATAAATAGAACTTAGCCAACACCACAGAGGCTGCCTTCATGCTCTGGTTCAGATACAAATGTCTGCACAAGTAACCACTAAACTACTTTCCACTCTTCCATCCTCCAAATATAGGTCTTGTTTTCCTCTCCTCTCTGTCCAGTTTAATGTTATGAAATGGAATAATAAAGCATATGCTTTTTATGTCACTTTAAAGAGGTCTTTTGCAACAGCTTTTCCTAATGCAATGTGTCCTTTGATTTCTTGACTGCTGTCTCCATGGGCTTTGATTGTCGATAGGTTGCTCTGTGCACTAATAATATGTAAATATGCATTCCTTTATAGTATCAAACTGTATAAATGTACTAGTCCTCTCCTATCAATTACTCGTATAGATGGAGATTGGATTATATCTAGTATATTGCTGTTGTTGATGCTGTTTGGTGCCATGGAGTCTTGTTTGCCTCATAGAGACCATCATAGGGTTTTCAATAGCTGATTGTTTCAGGATTGCTTCAGAAGTGGATTGCCACACACTTCTCTTGTTTTGGAAGTGCTGGGCATTGAACCCTGGTCCTCAGAGATGGCAGAGTGGCACTCTACCAACTGAATAAGCCCCAGTCCATCCATTATGCAGCTTTTGTAAATTGTGTTACTATGAACCTTCTTGTATATCTTTTGTAAGCATATGTACACATTTCCATGAACGCACGCACGTGTGTGTGTGTGTGTGTGTGTGTGTGTGTGTGTGAATGTAGTATTGTTCAGCCACAGGACTTATGTCTGTGATGTTAGTTTCAAATGTTGTTAGGTGCCATCTGGAATCAGACTCGTAGTGACCCTAAGTACAACAGAATGAAACACTCCCCAGTGCCAGACCATGCCCAGTCCTATGTCAGTGCTTCTCTGCTATTCATAGTTTTCAATGACAAATTGTTTTGGCATTGTTCAGGAGTGGGCTGCCATGTCTTCCCATTTTTCAGTGCTAGGGATCAAACCCAGGGCCTCAGAAAGTGCAGAGCGATATTCTACCAAATTAACTAAACCCCAGCCCAGTAGTTTCAAATAGTTTTCCAAAATACTTATATAATTTTATGCTTTTATCAACATTGTATCAGAGGATTTAATTAGTCTATGTTCTGCATTTGGCATTGTCTCTGCATTCTGCCATTCTCATGCATATATAATGGCATTTCATTGTTTTTGAATTTACACATATCTGATGAAAGTAGGTAAGCAATATTTCATGTGTACTTACCATTTGGATTTCATCTATCACTATTTCCTTCTCAAGTCTCTGTGCTATGTACCTACTTGATTTTGTTTGTCTGTTTCCTTTTATTTACTTATGGTTTGAAAAAAGTTGATTTGAGTACTCTAAGATATATTCACCTTGCAGCCATACCAGTGTAGGGTCAGATCCCATCAGATCTTGGAAGCTAAGCAGGGTCAGGCCTGATTAGTACTTGGATGAGAGACCACCTGGGAACACCAGGTACTGTGGGCTTGGGAGAAGGAACCAGCAACCCACTCTCCTCCCTCTGCCTGCCTCCCCCCAAAAAATCAGCCATTGAAAACCCTATGAATAGTAAGAAGCACTAACAATACTGTTTCACCTGTTGTATATAGGATGGCTGTGAGTTGGATATCAACTCTACCATAGTAAAGAGCAATAACAACCAGATATATATATAATTTTTTTCTACTAAGTGGCTTGTTTGCTCTCATTATATTTTGAGGCACATGAGTTCTTTATTTTGATAAAATATGATAGATTTTTCAAAAATATAACACTTTTAGGTTCTCATTCAGTAAATATTTCCCTGCCCAGCAAAAATACAGATACTCTTCTAAAGATTATTATTTAGCTTTGAAATTTAGAAATATAATCTTAAGTATATCACAGTTATAGTCAATTTAATATTAAGGTTTTTATGATCAAGATCATAAGGTAGAGAGGGATCAGATCCATATTTCCATAAGGATGTTCAAATAACTCAGAGTCAGTTTTTTTAAATTTTTATTTCACTTTTCTATTATGGTAAAATACACATAATATAAATTCACTATCTTAACCACTTTTAAGTGTAAAGATGAGTTAGTGCTATTAGGTACTAATAGTAATGTGCAGCCATCACCACCTTTTATATCCACAACACTTTTTATTTTGTAAAATTGTAAGCTTGTAACCATTAAACCAACATTCCCAAACACTTTTGCTTCAAGGTCTAGCTTCATGGAAGGCAAATTTTCAGCAGTGCTCAGGCAATAATGCAAGTGATGGGAAGCAACACTAAATACAGATAAAGCTTAGCTTTCATTTCCTGCTGTGCTGCCAGTTTTTTAACAAGCCACACAAGGGGCAGGTGGGGACCTTTACATTAAACAATAATTCCCCATCACCCCTTCTCCCAGATGCTAGTACCATCTTAATGCCATTTACTTTTAAAGCACTTATCATATACACATTTATAAATGTATATATGCATAATTCTCCACCTTTATATCAGTGTATGAGGAGTATGTGTGTAACTATATAAGTTCATCTTTATGCTTATATATGTATATATGTATGTAGATAAAGCTCTACAAGTATACAAACACTTATACATATACATAGCTTACTACTTATTAATTTAAAGTTAATTTTCTCCTTATCATCATATAATATACCTTCTTAAATCATAACAAACATTATTGATGAATAAATTTAGTTAATAAAATAAGAGAACAGAATCAACTCTTTTCTTTTTTATCCATTTTGAATGCTTTGAATATTTTAATATATGTAACCATCATGTAATGTTGATGGAACCCATGAATTGAGCAGCCTGAGGTGACTTCCACATGAGAAGACTTGTGACAGCTAACACAATATAGGGGAAAGACCATGGATTAACTTCTTTACTACATGCTGATTCCCATGTTTCCAACCACACTGCTTTGAAAATGAAATGCTATATAACTAATTTCATAATAATAATGAGCAAACCTAGGATTCAATCAAAGTTATAGACATAGTAAGGTTAAGATGAGCATATGCAATGCCACTATAGATTTCAAAGATGTTTATGAATGCCAATGACTAATACTATCTTTAGGGTGTTTGATTATGAAGAATCAAAGACAGATAAGTCCAGGAAAACATTAACTGTTCTTATAATAGAACAAAAGTTAATATTAAGATTTGGAACTTAAATAAATAAATGTTGAACTTAAATAGCTTGTAATATCTTTTCAGCAGCTGGGATTTAGCTCAGTTGGTAGAGCGCTGCGCTGCAGTCTCTGAGGTCCCGAGTTCAATTCCCAGCACTGCCAAAATGGGAGAAGGACCTGGCAATCCACTCCCAAGGTAATCCTGAAACAGTCAGCCATTGAAAACCCTATGAGGGTCTCTATGAGTCAGATACTGATTCGATGGCACACAACAACAACAACAACAATATCTTTTCAAGCTAACAAAATATGATATGTTTCATTTATATAAGCCTGAAAACTGACAAATTAGGTAGACTATAATAATATTATTGTAACAATACCATTACACAAAAAATGAGGGATAAAAAAGTGAGTACACTTAACACAATGAGTCAGAACTATTAAAATAAAAATGCATAAAATATAAATGATAACTATTCTCAAGACCTAGCTCTGATTTATCATTATGTCAACAAATAATATTGGAAACAATTTATTGTTTTTCTTTTATCCTTAAATTTCTCTTAAATTTGTTTTGGGAAATGCTTTTATTCACCAAGTTACAAGACAATTGCTTATTATGGTTATGGCAATTTAATTAGAGGGCAAATCACTGTAAAAGGATTTTTGACAATGTAATTATTTGACTTTCAGATCATATCAATGTGTTTCTTACATTGTGTACAAATAACAGTGTTCAAAATGATACAAATATAACAAGGTCAAAACAAATCTCAGTGTTTTGCATATCAATACTTAGTTGCTTTTGACTGTAATTGAATCTTATTTCCGTCTTATTTTTATATTATTTCAGAATGGTTTGACTATAAAGTGCCCTTCAAAGGCCATGTGTTTTTACTTTCAGTCCCCAACTGGCGACACCGTCCTGAGAGGTTATCAATCTTTGGGTGTTGGATTCTTACTTTGTGGAAATAGCTCCCTGAGGGTGGACCTTTGGAGGTTTTTAACCTGGACATGGAAACCTGGTCTTTCTCTGATCTTGGTCCTACCATGATATGAGGTTATCTACCACAGGCCCTGCCACAATTATGGACAGATTTTCTAACTATGAGCTCCCAATAAATCTCTTCCCCTGTAAATTTGTGTGGGTTGGTTTTTCTGCTACACCGATGACACCTGACTAATACAGTACATTTCAAATTTTAAATACTATCTTGGAATAAGTGTCCCCCGTATGAGCTTTTTTCTTGCCATTTTTTTTTTCCTGTTACTGTACAGGTGAACCCAGGGCATCACACAGTGTTTGCAACTGCTGTAATACTGAGCTGAATCCCCAGGCCACTTTTAACTTTTTGAGACAAGGTCTTGCTAAGTTACACAGGCTGCCTCTGGTCTCATACTCATGAGCCTCCTTCCTCCACCTCTCAAGTCGCTGGGATTATAGGTGTGCTCCATCATACCTGAATCTTATAGCCAATTTTCATGCACAAACTTATTTTCACCATTTAAAATACTTTGGCTTTTTATTATTATATAATATATTTTCAGAATATGAAATATACACATGCAGTTCCTTCATAGTTTTCAAATGTATGAATAAACATATGACACATTTTTATGTGTCATTATGACACAGTAACTCCCTATCACATTACATTCACTCATTTAAAAGATAATTATTAAAGACACTCTATATTTTAGAAAATTATCTAGGTCTGTAAGGCTTAAGAATGAATTGTGAAAAATTAAAGGAAAACAAGCAAACAAGCCCTGTGCTATTCTAGAGCTGAAGTTCCTTGTAGAGAGCTAATAATAATAAAATATAAAAGTTATGAGGAAGATAATTTCAGATATTGAGAAATTCTGGAAAGAAAACTAAAAAGGAAGATAAAGGAAGAAGAATAAAAGAAGGCCCTGAGATGATAGCTGGGCTGTAATCTGACAAAAAATCACTCACATTACAATTTGCAGATTCCCTACAAAGAAATAACTGAAGCAGCCCTGAGTTAGTAGCAAGCTTGTGTTGTTGTTGTTGTTAGGTGCTGTCGAGTTGGTATCCAACTCATAGTGACCCTCATAGGATTTTCAATGGCTGACTGTTTCAGGATTGCCTTGGGAGTGGATTGCCAGGATCTTCTCCCATTTTTGTGGTACTGGGAATTGAACTCGGGACCTCAGAGACTGCAGCGCAGCACTCTAACCACTGAGCTAAATCCCAGCCCAAGCTTGTGTTAGGAAAAGCAAAAGATCCTCTATGGCTGGAGCCTAAGGCATGGGAAGGGAAGTGGTGGTGGGAAAAAAGAACAAGTGGTTATGAAACAAGACAAGGTCACTAAAAACTATAAAGCTTAGGCCCTATGAAAAAGATGACCTAAATTTCTTAGTATGAAAATTATCATTATCATTAGTTTCGAGTATCATTGAAGTTAAAAAGAATAACAGAGTATATAATATATTGAGTGAATATTTAATGGAACCCTATTGATTACAGGAGCAATGTGCTAAAAGGACTAATAAAATATAAAAAATGTAATATAGATAGCCAAAACCAGAAAATATGATGGAGACGTAGCAGATGGCTTGCCAAACATGAAAAACACATCATAGAAGAAATTCAGACAGCAGAATAAAGGAGAGATCATTTGAGAGTACCAAGAAATATAGTTGGTCGCTAAAACATAGATAACTATTGTCGTCATTACCTGCTGTCAACTTGGTTCTAACTCACAGCAACCTTATTTACAACAGAACAAAACACTCCCAGACACTGGGGTATGCCTGGCACTATGTCACTGCTTCTCTGCTATGCATAGGGTCTTCAATGGCTGATTATTTTCGGATTGTTTCAAGAGTGGGTTACCAGGTCCTTCTCCTGTTTTTGTGGTGCTGGGGATTCAACTTGGGGCCTCAGAGAGTGCAGGACAGTACTCAACCAACTGAGCTAAAACTCATCCCCAAAAAAATGCTAGGGATTAGTAAGACCTTTATGAAAAGCATGTGGCTATTTGTTGACTACTCTTGTCATAAGAGGTTTGAAAAAGATCCTTATTCTCCCTTCAGGAAACTTCTTTAAATACAACAGAAAATTTCCCTAAGCCCATTTGAGGAGACCACATATAATTTTACAATCATATATTTATCCTCTATTTAGCAAATGCTGCATGCACAAATTACTATGCTTAGATATAATGTCATTCATTCAGGTTTCTGTAAGAGACCTTGTCATATAACAAAACATCCATACCAGCCTGCATAAATTTGTGCCTCATCAATGCATGTCAAAAGCTGACTACTGTTGTTTATAAGCCCCCACCCCATTTGTGAAATGACAAAAATGTTGCTTACATATTGATTTTTGCACAGTTTAACTATTATTTCATAACATTTAACAATATGGTGAATCAGAAGCATCTGACCCAAGTGGTGGGCATCCTTCTCTGTGATCTACTTGATAATGACTGTAAGAAAGAAAGCTTTCATTTGAAAATCCATATTTTGTGTGAATCCTCCAACTGATAATGTCATACAAAAAATTTTTCAAATTTTTGGAATGACAGAGTGTTCACTGCCTTTGCCTTGGTTATTAGGTTGTCTATGGAGTCACCGAGTTGCAAAGATAATTTCCTGAAGGAGATTAAATATCCGTGATATTTTTATTTCTTCAAGTAAGAGAGGATTCTCTGGATTCAATGTGTTATTGTGATGGATAATGAAGTGCGAAGCAACATAGACACTTAGGGAATTAAACATTCAGGACCTTTAATTTTTTCCATGTAGAATTTTATTATTGTTCCTGATTGGAAAAGATATGATTTTTAACCTAGAAATAAATAAAAATAACATACTCTTTGAATGAAATTACCATATGGACTTTTGCTTTTTTCTTTTTGGCCTGGAACTGGTCATCCTCTGACCCCACCCTCCTGTGCACGGGGATTATAGATCTGCTTCCCAAGCCTGGCTTCTTTATGGTGAGGATTTCACAATCATTGAAATACATTTCTATTAGTATATTGTCCTGTTAAACTGAATTAGATTTGGACTAAAGATACCTCTCTACATATTTAAGTTTTGCCTAAAGGTTTCTCCATACCTAGCAAACTGTAACTTAATTTGATGTGTAAACAGAATGAAATCTACTTTTGTAACAAGGAGCTGAGTCTCAGCCAATGACAAGAAAGAGACTGTTCCAACCATATCTACACAATATAAACCCGAGCTGTAACCAATAGGGCTGTCTCCACCCCTGATTTCCATTTTCTGAACACCACTGTTTTTCTCTAGCTATAAATATTACTTGCCCATGTGGTAGAGCTGAGCATTCTGAATAATGTTTGATCTAGACTGCTGTCTGATTCTAGAATTGCAAATAAAGCCACTTAAGATATAGAAGACTAAATTGATTGCAATTTTCTCTTTCAATAGTACTTATCGATAATTAGCACAAGAAAGACTGCATTTCTCTTTTGACTTGTCAGCTCTTTTGTTGTTAAGTTTCATGTGCAAAACACTTCTCATGATAGTTCTATATTTATTAAAGTTTGAAGTCCCTCTAACAAATACAACTATTTTTATCATTTTTCCTTTTATCAGGTGGAGAAGCAAGCCTGCTATTTTGTAACTATTCTAAGAAAGCACAAGATAGTTGGTCATGAACAGTATCAAACAATTTATTATTCTAGTATGCATTTGGGAAAACACAATAGTTTTTAGAGACCAGGTATGGAATAAATAATTTTTTTTCAATACTAGGGTTTGAAGCCTGGGACTCACACATGGTAGGCAAGGACTCTGCCATTAAGCTGTTCTCCCAACCCCCTTTTTATTTTTTATTTTGAGACAGGGTTTCACTAAGTTGAATAGCCGGCCTGTGGCCTAGAACTTGCAATCCTCCTACTTCAGCTTCTTGAGGCTCTGGAATTACAGTTTATAAATAAATTCCTATATATCTAAGACAAAGAAATAGCCGTAGTCAATATTCTCATAATGCACAACATTAAGAAACTATTATTATTAAACTATAACTTTAAGAAATAAGGGTTAATGAGCATAATGAGTATTTGGATGAGTAAAGGAGACTACTAGTAACTAGTTACTAGTAAAGTTGAACAAAGAGGAAAACATATTATAGTGTTCTTTTTAAAATATGTACTATTTGAATAACAATTTAGGGTAAAGGATTATTTTTTCTAATCTTAATAACAGTATAGGAATACACAATCTCATATATCTATATAACAATAACACAGATGTAAAAATATACATAAATAAATACACAAATAGATTATTAGTTTAAATCTTTCAACAGTTTAAATTTTTATTATCTTCCATATTATTTTAAATAAACAATATTATTTTATAATGTATTATTTAATAAAACCTGAAATTTTCCCCAATAAAAAGATAATTTTCTTATTCACATACTTGTATCTTTCTATAAATGTATTTAGTGCTTTTAACATTTAATTTCAGCCATTAATTAAAATTAGTTTTATCAATGTAATTCACTTTGTTTTCTCCAACACACACACACAAAAACTAGATTCCTTTTTCTCCTTTCTCTACTTCTTTCTTTTTTCTCTTTCTTGCAAGACTGTGCATGAACTCAAGCATGCTAGGCAAGGGATCCATCACTGAGCAACACTCTCAGCCCCTTTTTCAGCTTTTTTATTTTGATAGATGATCTGCTAAGCTGTGCAGCCTGCCTTTATCCTGAAAATGAACTTGTGATCCTCCTGTCTCAGCCTCCGGAGTCAGTGGGGTTAAAGGTGTGCATCTCAGCACCTCTTCAGGTATTATTTTTTCTGTGAATAACCATTCCATTTTGAACATATAGTGGCAAAAATGAGCATAACTGTAATAATATAATGACATTCATACAAAATGAAATTACTTACTAGTAAATAAGAGTAAACTAAAACTAAAATCAGTGAGCACCGATCTGTATCTTTTTCTTACTTCAAAATTGTAAAAATGTAGATATTATATCTTACCCACTAATATAACATTTGAGGTTTTAAAATCAATAAAGGCTTGTATATACAAGTTGCACTTAACTTTATTGGATTATATCATTATGAGAATTTCATAGACTTAGTACGTACTCTTTAAAATGTTTATCACAAATTTCTGTTGCTAAACACAATTTTATATCATTTAAAAATCCTAAACATAGGAAAATATAGTTTACTTGACTTATACAATAAACATAGTTAATTTGGAAGTTATTTATAAATAATTTAACCCTATTTTTTCATAATAGAATATTACCATTAAATTATATTTTGTGGTAAAGCCAGGGGAAAATGTAGAGATGTTTTCAAATCAATATCACTTTATTTAATCAATTTACTTTAATTTGTTTAAGTTAATATATTTTCTCTAATATATTAAATGAAATATTATTTTAGTATAATCTATATTCCTGCAGCCATACCACTGTGGCATTCAATCCCATCAAAAATCAAAAGCTAAGCAGAATCAGGCCTAGATAGTACTTGGATGGGAGACCACCTGGGATTGCTGTAGGCTTGGGAGAAGCCTACTCTCAAAAACAATCATCCATTGAAAACTCTATGAATAGTAGTTGTTGTTGTTAGGTGCCATCGAGTCGGTATCCGACTCATGGCGACCCTCTGTACAACAGGGGAAGCTATTGTCAGTGCTTCTCTGCTGTTCATAAGGTTTTCAATGGCAGGTTGATTTTTGGGAGGGGGTTGCCAGGTCCTTCTCCCAAGCCTACAGCTTCTGGGGTTCCCAGGTGGTCTCCCATCCAGGAACTAACCAGGCCCGTCCCTGCTTAGTTTCCGAGATCTGACGGGATCGGATGCCACAAGGCTACAGCTGCAGGCATGAATAGTAGAGAAGAACTGATAACAGTGCTGCACATGGCACAGCGTCCGATAGCATTTGGTCTGTTATACATAGGGTCGCTAGGAGTTGGTCCACACTCAACAGCAATTAACAGGAACATAATCTATAAATCACTGAATGAATAAACCAAATTTCAGTGTCTGAGTTATGCCAAAATTTGAGTCTCCTACTTTTTTTACTTTGGCAAACTTTTTAACTAAAGGGATAGAAGGAAGAAAGAGGAAGGAAGGAAGGAAGGAAGGAAGGAAGGAAGGAAGGAAGGAAGGGAGGGAGGAAGGAAGGAAGGAAGGGAGGAAGGAAGGGGAGAGAGAAAGAAATAAAGGGGAAAGAAAGAAAGGAAGGAAGAAAAGAAGGAAGGAAGAGCGACAGAGCAAGAGAGAGAAAGAGAGAGAGAGAAAGAGATCCTAAAGCTTTTAGAATGAGGTGTGTGTGTGTGTGTGTGTGTGTCTGTGTGTGTGTGTGTGTGTATGTGTGTCTGTGTGTGTGTGTCTGTGTGTGTATTGCTGGGGATCCAATTTAGGGCTTCACTTATGCTACCAGTGAGGTACATTGCCAGTCCTAGAGGAGAAATTTAAAGAGTAATGGACATATGTAATAGTACAAACAATATTTTCTTTGTATCTTTAGCAAAGATGTGACAACTAATTTTTCATGGATATTTTCATTTTCCTTGTCATTTTCATTTACCTTTGACAAGTATATTTATCAAAATAATGGATTATTGTTTTTCCCTTTAAAATTTCTTTAATTTTAAAAATATTTTCATATTTTTTCAAACTGACCAGTTTCAATTAATTTTTTTGTATTCTCTGGTCTGACCAAAAGAATGGACAAATTGATCAAGGTAAGAAATACAACTACCAAAAACAATTATGAATTTTCAGTCAAATTTTTTTTCTTTCTGTCTTAGAGTCTGGAAAATCTTAACAATGTATGTTGTTGTTAGGTGCCGTCGAGTCTGTATCTGACTCATAGTGACCCTCATAGGGTTTTCAATGGCTGTTTCGGGATTACCTTGGGAGTGGATTGCCAGGTCCTTCTCCCATTTTTGCCGTGCTGAGAATTGAACTCGGGACCTCAGAGACTGCAGTGCAGCGCTCTACCAACTGAGCTAAATCCCAGCCTTAACAATGTATGGAGATCTGTATTTGGTATGGATTTCAGGTCCATAGTACAATCAGTAAGTACTTCTTTCAAATGGAGATTATATTCTTAAGGAATAGTGGTTTTATTTATTTATGAGACAGAAAAATTAAAACCGATTATGACAGTCTCAGTGAAATAAACAATTTACCTTGAGGTTAATTGGAAGATCAGCCTTCCCTTTGAGCCAGTGGAGGTACAAGGGTCTCAGATGTATATATTGTTTTATTACCTTGCCAAAGGCCCTAATGCATAGCAGCAAAAGTTTCAGACAAATCTTGGTAGAAATTTTAGTTTTGTTTTGCTGAAGTTCATCAGTCAATGACCACTAGGAATATACTTGTAGTAAAAAAAAAAAATTAACAAGAATTTATCAGATAAAATATGGAATGTGTTTCAATAAGAAAGAATTGTGAGGAGAATATTACAGGATACTATTGATTTATCAGGACTGGGGTTTATCTCAGTTGGTAGAGCACCACTCTGCAGTCTCTGAGGTCCCAGGTTTGATTCCCAGCACCACAAAAATGGGAGAAGGATGAGGCAATACACCCCCAAGGCAATCCCAAAGCAATCAGCCATTGAAAACCCTATGAGGGTTGCCAAGGGTTGGACATGACTTTATGGCACCTAGCAACTGACTTATCCTAGAAGTTTTTAGTAGAACTCAAAGAAAAATCTGTCCTTGATTGAGAACTGTAGGGAGGTGCAAAAATTATGAATTTGAAGAAATTATTAATTTTTATTAACAAATGGAAAGAACAATCCAGGTCTAGAGTATTTACCAAAAATGAAAGAGTAATTGAGCCTGTTGTATGGTATAAGAGTTTATTTGATTACTTATATGATGCACATTGGACTTGTTACTTTGGACATGTTTAAACAGTCATCTTGTTTTTACTTTGTTGTATTAAAGGCAGAATGAGTCTGTCTCATTAGCATTGAAATTCTTAGAAACTGTTTATGATCAAGAGAAGATATCTTACATTAACTGTTGGTTGCACAGGGCCAGCAGTTGACCATCAGGGCTGCTATGGTCATTATTGCTCCTTATAGTTTGCTTTTCCTTCTCAGTGCTGTTATTCACTAGTTATAAATTTTGTTTTTAAGAAAATGTAAGTGATAAAATATGTTAAATGATAACTGGGCTTATTAATGGAGAGTAAAAAGGTTCTAATGTAGGATGAGTCAGGATGGGATAGAATCCTACAATTTTGAATTTGAAATCAAAGTGTCCATACAAATTCACAATGTGCTTTAATTTCTTGAAAATACTGGGGTACCAAAAGAGGTATACCCCTCAATCTTCCAAAAACACATTTTAGAGGTGTTATCTCTATATTACTTTTTGAAGTTGAATTGAATTATGGTAGCAATGTGTATTATCATGTTTGCTCAAAAGATCGTGTTAATCAAATGAATGGTAGTGCCAATGTGTGATAGTCAAGACAAAAAAAGTAGCACAATTGTCACTTGAGAAGCTCAAGCCCATTTTGAAGTGGTATTTGAAATTGGAGAATGTTAAGGAATTACAATGACAATGAAACATGAGTATGCAACAGAATCCTCCAATATGCCAAACATAAATGCATGCAATCATGCATTTATGATAAATTTGAGACTCATGGTAACATGTGTGATGTGCACAAAGGAAAATATAGGAGGTCTCACACAACAACAAGTACTGCTTCTTCTGTTGTGGTGACCACCTTGAGCACTTATAATTGCAGAAGTCAAACTTGATTTGTAATCATCTTTTGTTTTCAGTATATATGGAATATTATAATTTTAATACAGTTTTCCTTTCTTAAATTATGTATACATATTTCAGCACCCTTTGTATATATTATATCCAATGGACAAAAATTTTACCTATGAAATAGAAATTCATAGGTAAATTCATAGGTAAATTCTGAATCAATGAGCCCACTAGTGGCCAGATTGTGGTCTGTAGATATCACTTTGAAATTTAAAGAAACAGAAGTCCTTTGAAGTAGAAGTGATTCTAGAACAGGGGCATAAAACAGACAAGAAAAACATGAAGTTATTTGTGTTAAATAGTATGGGGAAAAGTTAACAATTACAATGTAGGGTGTGTTGAAAAACTCATTTTTTATATGGTACAACAAAAGCCTAAATTAAGCATTAGATTACAGGTTTCTAAGTGTTAGTTTACTTAGACTGAGAATTGTTATTTCTGGAGAGGTACATTTTGGGAGATATTTACTAAAGAATTTTATAAAGCCTTGCCTTCCCGTAATATCTTCAATTCTCAGGAATAATACAATAAAACAATAAAATTTAAATTAAAATTTTACAGTACTCTCAGGGACACTGAAACTCCCACAGCTTAAATATGGAGACACTTGTAGCTTAAATCTAGTAACATCAGATCTCCCCTTGTGAGATAATAACAAGCTGTACCATGAATCTAAGGATTTCATTCTTGATCTTATTCTAAGGTAAAAATAACATAGATAAATTCTATAAAACACTCATCTGCTGAATCCAGAATTATAATCACTAGGTACAAAACTACTCATACGTTATTGGAAATATCTACCTAAGCAGACTCTATGTGGTCTGAAATAAGATTATTCTTCTTATAGACGCATACAGGAGTTTATCTGAGTCACAACAGAAAATGCCTTGTCAGTAACTCTTAACAACTATCACAACGATATAACTCTAGGAGGCTGATCCTCTGATTCATGCTCCCTACAACAAAAGGCATTTTCTCTCCTCTATAGATCATTCTCCTCTCATTCATTCCTTCATGAGACAGTAAGATAAAATTCTTAGGAATCTTCCAAGAGCATATCAAGGGAGGAAAAAGGGAGAGCTTGAAACTAACCATGATCCTTTTAACACTCAGATATTGAAGTGAGGTACAAAAATTCCACCTAAGATGGTGGAACTAGATTAATTTCCTCATAGATCTGTTCCTTTTAAATATTTTATTTTGATTTTACTACTGATATTTGTTATTATTCAGTGGCAACCTCAGCACTCTCCTCACGTGTGTTTTTAATATGTTCATGACCATATTTTTAAGTATCCTAGAGTGAACTGTATCATCTAAGAAAAGACAAAACTCTTGTGCATTTTTTATATCCATAGCTACTACTTTGATTATAAATAATCACTAAAGTTGCCACCCCCCATTTAATGACTTCCAAAATATTTATTTGGGATAACATTTGAAAATTACACTTTCCCATAGACTACATCTAAAATTTATATATCTCTCACATTATCAATGAAATCCTATACTATTGTCAAAGTTACTTTGACTATAAATCAATAAAATATTTCTGCTGAAATCATTACAGCAGAATGAGAGACCCAAACGAGGCAATTAATTCAGTCATATCCATTCTGTTGACTCCAAGATTATTTTCAGCAGCTATTTACTTCCACTCAGAATATCAACTGGCTTGAGTGACTAATATTTAATGCACTCATCTTAATAACAGATTTTTGTTGTTGTTAAGTGCTATTGAATCACGTCCAACTCATAGTGACCCTCACAGGGTTTTCAATGGCTGATTGTTTCAAGAGTGGGCTGGCATGTCCTTCTCACATGTTTGTGGTGCTGGGTATTGAACCTAGGGCCTCAGAGAGCACAGAGTGGTACTCTACCAACTGAGCCAAACCCCAACAAGTGAGACTTATATTCCCAATAATATCTGTGACCCAGGAACACACTAATTCTTGATTACCAATACACCTACTTCAAGTAGTTAATGTTCATTTTCCTATATTTTTAAATAAAAAATGATAGATGACAAATAGATTATAGATAGATACAGATTATTGTTGTTGTTGTTAGGTGCCGTCGAGTCGAGTCCAACTCATAGCGACCCTATGTACAGCAGATGGAAACATTTGCCGATTCTGTGCCAGGCAAACCATCTTATTTATGTTTAAGCCCATTGTTACACACACTGTGTCAATCCATCTGCTGGAGGGTTTTCCTCTTTTGCGTTGACCTGCCACTCTTCCAAACATGATGTCCTTCTCCAGGGATTGTTCTCTCCTGACTACATGTCCGAAATATGTAAGACGCAATTTGGCCATTTTTGCTTCCAAGGAGCACTGTGGTTGTACTTCTAGGACAGATTTGTTGGTTCTTTTGGCAGTCCATGGTATATTCAATAGACGTCTCCAGCACCACAATTTAAAAGCATCAATTCTTTTTCTGTCTCTCTTGTTCAATGTCCAGCTTTCACAACCATATGATGCCACTGAAAATACCATGGCATGAGTCAGACGCACCTTCTCGATATATGATGGTTTATCATAGTCAGGTGTATATGACAAGAAGAAAGGAAAAGCATACTGGACTTTCTAGAACAGTCCCCAATGACTTATGGGATGTGTTTTCATTTTCATTACTTTGATTTCAGGCCCTTGGTTTACAGTCTACTATGAGTACTAATCATTTTATTGTGGTAATTACCTATATCATTCAACATTTTTCTATAGTCTTAAAACTGATTGTCAAGAACTGTGAAGATTCTCAGATTTTACCCTACCTGCAAGCTAACAAGCAAGTTTGCCAGTTTTGTGTACACTAGCAGAAGACACAAACAGAAACAGAGGACTTTATAATTCACATCACAACAAGTAACAAAAGTTTCATATCTGCATCTGTCATCTTCGACTTCCAGGTTACAGAGTTGTGCCTACTCATGTACTCTGGATGTACTCTGGGTTTGCAGCACAGCTGAGAAATCTCAAGTTCAGGAAACATCAAACTTTTATAAGAGGCATCAATAAAGTCTTCAAAAACTTTGCTCCAGAGGAGACATTATCCCTATTATACTGGACAGTTAAAAATTTGTATTATTCCATGAGAGGAGATTGTTGTTGTTTTGAGGGGCTGTGGAGTTGGGACTGACTCACAGCAACCATATGTACAAGAGAAAAAACCTACTCAACACTGGGCCATGCCCAGCACTACTGCCATTGCTTCTCCATTATTCATAAGGCTTTCAATTGCTGATTGGTTTGTCAGTGGGTGCCAGGTCCTTTCCCCAAGCTTATAGCACCCACTATTATCATGCGGTCTCCCATCCAAGGACTAACCAGGCTGGACCATGCTTGGATTCAGATATCTGATGGGATATGATGCCAAAGTAGTATGGCTGCAGACTGAGGGAAGATAACTACTTCTATATTTGAAGGCAGTTTGATATGAAAATACCCTTAAAAATAAAATTCAAAATGTACAAAAGCACAAAAGCTGTCAATGCCTCTTCTTGTTAAGACATAGAGAAACTCCTAGAGTTATTTCTTAACACCCTTGTAGAGATTGTCATGTCAGACTATCTAAAATATTATCCTGTAACAAAAGAAATAACAATGTAAATCTGGACAAACTGTAGAGAGTGTTCCTGGACAACTTCTAAACTACAATATTTGGGGAACATGTCAGATCTTAACATTTCATACTGATTAAACTCTTATGGTGTTGTTTCACATGTCCTTGCTGAAAGTAGGAAGAATGGGAGAGGGAGTAGGGAAATCTCTGGAAGCCAGCGAATTGCACCTGCTAAGAAATGGCTAATGCTATTTCCTCTAGAACAGAAACAATTTCCAGAGAACATTAGCAGTAATCAGGCAGGGCCCCTCCTTGATTATGAAAAAACAACATAGAAATATGTCACTTTGTAATCACATCAGAATAGAGTCCTTACACATTCACATGAGCAACTTAATGGTCCTCTCTTCCAGGTGATGTGAATTACTACTACTTTATAACAATAATAACTTTAAGCAAGCTATCTTCTTCTAGCCTCTTAAATATATTAATGTTATTGATCATTGAATTGTCCCAATCTGACAGCATCTAATCTCTTCTCTTCCACCCCTTTCCCATAAATTTATGAAAGTTCTCAGTCATTTAATTAGTACCTCCCAACTCTCTTACTCAGATGTTCAATATACCCATTAGTATGTCCTCTATTGGTGTAGCAATGTAATAAGCTTAGATTTGTTTACATGAAAACATAGTCTTGGCAAAATTTGTGTAGTGGTTTTCATAATGTCAACACTATTAGCAATATTATGACTCATAAACTATGATAATATATTCTTTTTAATTTAGTATACATAGAATTTTTTCAGTGTTTTTCAATCTCTAGATATTATGTCATTTTGTCATGTTACCTAATGTATGGGAAATAGTTGCTTTCTGTATAATTATGCTAGCAACTTAATATAATTGGATTGTTTACCTTTAATGTTTTCTTTTTAATTTGTAGGAATTACTTTTGTAAAAATATTGTTATAATTTCATAAAATATTACAGTAGGTCCTTAAAAAAGGCTAAAAACCAATATATTCAAAACTATATATGTATGTATGTATATATATATATATATACACACACACATATATATATATAATATATATAATATGTTTTTTGTGCCTTCGATGTAGCATCCTTGTTCTTCCATATGTAAGAATGGTAGCATATATATTTTTCCCCATTCCATATTTTTTATTTTTATTTTGGTCATCAATCTAGTAATAGTTCATATTTCTCCTCTGAAATTCATAGGACTGTATTTGGTTTACTGTTTCCTATTTTGTTATTACAATTAGTGCTGCTATACAAACATGGTTCATGTGTCTTTATACTGTTACAAGTTAAACTTCAAAATAAATTATAGGGGTTTTAATCTTCATTTCTATTATTGTTAATGTGGTTCACATTTTTATATGTATAAGTACTATTTTCATTAAAATTTCTGTAGAGTCTACTCATATATTCTCTTCATTGTCTGTTTTCTTTATCTTTTTTTGCTTTGAAAATATCTTGATATATTGTGGATATTGACTTTTTATGGTTCTTTACATTACTGATATTAACAATGTATTATTATATATTTTTATAAAACTTTATTTTACTGTAACATATTATACAAAATATAGGCATAAATTATCATATATTTTAGCTAATTAGAAAATATTAAAATGTTGCCATTTTAGAAATGCATTTCCTACTGAGATGGCCAAAGGGATAATTCATTATACCTTAACAATGACCCTAATTGTTCTAATTATCAGTTTGTTTCATGTTTAAATCTCTACTAAAT
>VMDO01032018.1:0-19443 GCA_007922755.1 Pedetes capensis
GAGAAGAAGGAGAAGAAGAAGGAAAAGGAGAAGAAGAAGGAGAAGAAGAAGAAGAAGGAGAAAGAGGATGAGAAGAAGGAGAAGGAGAAGGAGAAGAAGAAGAAGAAGAAGAAGAAGAAGAAGAAGAAGAAGAAGGAGAAGGAGAAGGAGAAGGAGAAGGAGAAGGAGAAGGAGAAGAAGAAGAAGAAGAAGAAGAAGAAGAAGAAGAAGAAGAAGAGGAGGAGGAGGAGGAGGAGGAGGAGGGGGACGGGGAGGGGGAAGGGGAGGGGGAGGGGGAGGGGGAAGAGGAAGAAGACTTCTGCCAAAATAAAGTGAAATGAAAAGACAGCCAAACGTAAAGATCCCAAGCCTGGTATGTTTAACCCTAATGAGTAGCAAACTCTTCCAAGCCGGGAAGAGCGCTAACAGTGAATGAGGGGCACTAGTCCCTCCCTGAGCCCCACCTTGGCTTGCAGGTGCCATTTACATCGGTTTGTGCGCACAGCCACAGGACGACATGACCACACGACCACACGTACTTGCCATTAGTGCTTTCAGCCAACTGGACTCTGGCTTCATTTCAAGTTGTTGCAAAATGCATTTAATGAAACTTCGGTGCTGAGGATTTGGCTTAGGAATCATGGCGTGGGGGGGGGGGTCCACCGCACCCGCACCAGGATAGGACTTTGCCCTTGTAGATGCAAGTGTTGCTCCGAATGGGAAGGAACCAGGGCTTCTGGTCCTGTACACATTTCTGAAGAGAGTCTGAAGAGAAACAGAGCCCCGTGGAGTTCATGACCTTAAGCAGGGTCATTTCCAGAGCTTTCCTTTCTCCCCATCTTCTGTTGACACAAACCAGCCCCTGCTCAGAGAGTCACCTGAACCTGGGGATTAGGCCCAGGGAGCTGCTTACAGACAATTCAGGGCTTTTCACATTTGTCTAAAATACTACACTGCTTCCTTTGTTGTTGTTGTTGTTAGGTGCCGGCACATCAGATTTGACTCATAGCGACCCTCACAGGGTTTTCAATGGCTGATTGTTTCAGGATTGCTTTGGGAGTGGATTGC
Source organism: Pedetes capensis (assembly GCA_007922755.1). Lineage (NCBI taxonomy): Eukaryota > Metazoa > Chordata > Mammalia > Rodentia > Pedetidae > Pedetes > Pedetes capensis. Next base: position 1,048 of record VMDO01032018.1, read on the forward strand.
CACGTCCTTCCCCCATTTTTGCTAGGGATCGAACCTGGGACCTTAGACAGTGCAGAGCAATTCGCTACCAACTGAGCTAAACCCCAGCATACGGCTATCTTTAGTGAATACAATTGTAAACAGCAATCAAGTCCCACATGCCCTGTCTTCTAGAACTTTGATATGACATTTGTTGTTGTTGTTGTTGTTAGGTGCCATCAAGTCATGTACGACTCATAGCAACCCTTATAGGGTTTTCAATGGCTGATTGCTTCGGGATTGCCTTGGGAGTGGGTTGCCACGTCCTTCTCCCATTTTTGTGGTGCTGGAAATCGAACTTGGGACCTCAGAGACTGCAGAGCGGTGCTCTACCAACTGAGCTAAATCCCAGCCTATGACATTTGTGTATATACATATATATATATATATATATATATATATATATATATATATGCTGTTTTCACCTATTATTCCCTTTGTAACTCTTTCATAAGCATCCATTAATTTTTTTGTTTTTCAAGTGCTCCACCACTAAGCCTAAATTTTTTCTTTGGAAACATGAGTCTGGCCAAGTTGCTCAGGCTGCCTCTGGCCTCAAACCTGAGACCCTCCTGCCTCAGTTTCCCAAGCTGTTGGAATTACAGGAGAGCACCAGAGTGCCCAGAAGCTTATTCTTAATCAGAATATTTCCTCCTCTGTTTTCAACCCAGGCCCTGTTCCAAGTCTTCCATAACCTACCATCACAGTATAATTTTTATGCTGTCAACTTTTTTTAAAAATCAATGTTATTGAGGATGCCTCTAATTGAGTCCACATGGCTATATTGTGGAAATTCAACATTTACCTTAAACTATTAATCTATGCCATCAGACACTATGACGTGGAAATTGTTATAGAAAGATAATGATCTTGTTCCAGGCACACATGCATACACGGCAGTTGTAACGGAAGTTCCCACAGGGAAGACATCCCATGCATTGCAGGGGCCCTGCTAGCACCCAGCAGGATGCCATATACTAATCAACCCTGCACTTACCCTACATGGTGCCCACTATCCCTCCCTCTCTCTACACCTCACATTCAGATCCCTTGCTGATCCGCATAATGAAGCTTACCCAGTGGCCATCGATATGAAACGACTAGGATTGAATTGCTGTTGTTGTTGTTGTTGTTGTTGTTGTTGTTGTTAGGTGCCGTCGAGTCGGTATCCAACTCATAGCAACCCTCATAGGGTTTTCAATGGCTGACCATTTCGGGATTGCCTTGGGAGTGGATTGCCAGGCCCTTCTCCCATTTTTGTGGTGCTGGGAATTGAACTCAGGACCTCAGAGACTACAGCACAGCGCTCTACAAACTGAGCTAAATCCCAGCCCCTAACAGGATTGAATTAGGAATCAGGAAACCCCGGGTTCTGGTCCATGTCTTACAATAACAATCAGCAATGTAACCATTTGGGTGGGGTCCTGCTAGGGGACACCTGCTTGTATATTCCAAGAGCTCCGATTGCCCCCATTTTCGCAGGAGGGCCTGAGCTTAGAGGAGGCGCCATGTGACTGTGATGGTTAATCTTCACTATCAGGTTGACTGGATTGAGACTGCCTAGAAGAGTAGTAAAGCTCGCCTCCAGCCGTGTCTGTGAGGGGGCTTCCAGGCGGATTTGCTAAGCGGGGAAGACTCTCCCTGAATGTGGATGGCACCATCCACTGGATTGGAGGCCCACATGGAATAAAAGAAGAAAAGGAGAGAACCTGCAAGCGTAGCCATTCTCTCTCTCTCTCTCTCTCTCTCTCTCTCTCTCTCTCTCTCTCTCTCTCTGCTTCCTGCCTACTGTGAGGTGAGCTGCTCCCCTATTCCTTCGCAGCATGAAGGACACAAACCTCTTCTTCTCAAGTATTTGTCACTAACACAATGACCAAGATGGACTATACTGGTACCTGCCCACTCCATTTCCCGTGCCTCTTCCACTGTGGCCCTCGATATTTTCTGGCCTTAGGGAACTCTCCTAGCCTCTTGGATACTCAGTGTCTTCATCTGCAAAATAAGGTTGGGTGAGCACAATGTTGAGTCTTTTCCATGTTAAATCTGTGATGTGCTGCTTCAGATCACAGTGTCCCTACCTGTAACAGACATGCAGCAGTATTCTGCAACTCCGTACATGTTTGTGAGCAGAGTTGACAGGAAACATGGCTGTCGCTGTTCCCATCTCAGGATCCGGGAACTTTCACTATGGCCTTCCAACACCTCCCATCCAGAGACCATGAGTCCATTTCCCTCCCTTGACCACAGCAGAAATCTTGAGGTAACAGTTCTCAGTGAAGGCCTTGAGAGGCACCACATGTGTCTGAATTTTCAGAGAATGCTGAAGGACCCCAGGAAATAAACCCAGGCTGCCAGTTGGAGACAATCCAGGCTACATGGGGGAGAGGTTGCCCCCTGGAAGGCCATATCTTCGGCTTCTCTTTTGCTCTATAATAATTTGGGAAACCAAACCATCTGGCTTAACACAGCAATGTGTTATTGTCTGCCCTGGTTCTGTGTCTCTCTCCTGTGTTTGCAGACACATGATTCTGGGCTGACGTCACTAAAGGCTTGACTGGGCTGGACATCCAAGATGGCGTCCTCATTTACTTGTCTGGGGCCTCCAGAGGGTGGGGACGGCTCAGGATGAGCCGGACATCTCTATCCATTTCCACTGTCCTCTCTCTTCCCTCTCCCTCCCTCTTTGTCACTCCTACTCTATCCTCTTAGTGTGGCCAGCTTGGGACCCCACCACAGTACCTCCTTCCCTTCCACCTCAGCCAACCACCTAATGTGCCTGACATTCAGCTCCTTGCCCTCCATGAGTTTGGCAACATGGTCAACATTTTAACTGACTTACTAGGAGAACCTTGGGATCAGACAGGGCCGTGATAAAGCCATCGAGACTCTCGCAGCTTCTAACCAGCATCTGTCACGGACAGTTTCTGAAATGTGTTTTTATCTCCCTAATTTTGCCATCAGTGGGCCCATATTTCTCTACCATGGACGCGTAATGAAAAATCAAAGGCAAATATTTAGCTCTTAAATCCCTCTAAGGCTGTCATCTCATTTTCTTCGTCTTGTCCCCCCAGAGTACCCCTCACCTTGGCAGGCAGCTCCCCACCAGCCACTTCAAACACGTGCAATCTTTCCATCCCTTCCTCCTCCCCAAATCACAACCTGACACCCCCTGCTTGGCCTGCCCTCTTTATTGGAATCCGTTCAATTCCTGTTGTCTGGAAGATAGGGGATTTTTAAAAGTTGCTTTGTGAACCGAATGTCTCCGTTTAAAAAGTTTGCTCGGCGGCGTGTGTCTCTGAGTTATGCGTCAACTTCTGTTTGGATCAATGGACGTGGGATGCGGTATTAATTATTCATTTCTGCAGAATGGAAATTAATTATTGTGCATGGGATTCTAAACACATATGGCACCAGTGCCGGCTGGACTGGCCCCCCTGCCAGGCTCTCCAAGATTCAGATTCAGAGGTAATATGTTGCTTTGCGAAGCCAAGACCTCCTAAGGGCTCCAAGATAGAAGAATTGAAAAACTGACATGTTCCTGTACGCGGTCCAACTTCGGCGCCTCCTCCAGCGCCCCGCTCGCTTCTCCGCTAGCTCTTCCCGCAGCCTCGCTGGCGAGGGGGAGCGGCGGAGGCCATCGCGGTTGCTGCCGCCGCCTGGAACCCCCAGAGTTGACGTCCTCGCCTCCCAACCTGTCTTCCTGCAGCAGGTGGGCCTGGTGGCCGCCTTTCCCTGAATTGTTCCAGGGGAATGTTCTGGAGCCAATGCTGGGCCTGAGAGGTCCCCCTGCCCTAGGTCTTACCTTTGTCACTGTGTTTGTCACAGAGAAACGGAACTGTGTCCCCGTCACAGCCACTCATCGGGGTGGGAATTAAGCCTCCTTCTTTCTCTTCTGCCCTCCTGCCCCCTGAAGGTAGGCAGCTTACCAGGTTGGACTGGGTTGATTCATTTCATGGAGGAGCTGACAAAAACGCCTGCCCCCTTCAAGGAAAATGAAGAAGAAAGATGATTCCAGGTGGGAGAAAAGACAGATGCGAGTTTTGAAAGAGAGAGGAGCCACCTGAACACAAGGGACACAGGGGACTCGCAGGTAGACCTTTGGCACGGAAGAGGAGCACTGTTTTAGAAGCCGGCAAGACGGCCCCTCTTCGATTTCCCAGCTCCTTCATCTCCTCCCTGTCACCTCGTTCGCCTCTGTTACCTAGCACGACACTTGGCAGAAAACAGCAGCTCAATAAATATTTCCTGGATGAACCAAAGCACAAAACAATGGTTAGGGTTAAGATTGTTTGGATTGCAAGGGACTAAAAATTTTTTTAAAAGAGGAAAGCCCAACCCTAAATGGCCTAGCTTGAGAGGAGCATCTTGGTCTCTATAAAGAGGGCAGGTGAAGATCTGGCTTCAGACTAAGTGTGATACAGGCTCTTGTTTTTCTGTTTTTGTTTGTTTGTTTGTTTGTTTGTTTTTGTAGTACTGGGGGTTGAACCCAGGGCCTCGCGCTTGCATGCTCTGCAAGTGCTGGACCACTGAGCTGCGACCCCAGCCCATTTTTTACTTTTTGAGACAGGGTCTCGCTAAGTTACACAGACTGCCTCTGGTCTCGAACTTGTATTCCTCCTGCCTCCGCCTCCAGAGCCACTGGGAATGCTGTGGCGTGCATCACCGCGCCTGGCTTGATGCAGGCTCTTAAGTGACGTCATCAGGGCCTGCATTCGCTCCCCTCTCACCTAACTTAGATCTAGTCTCAGGCAGGCTCTTGCCACTTGGTAGAAAAATAGCTATAGAGTCGGGCATGGTGGCAAATACCCGCGATCCCAGCACTCAGGAGGCTGAGGCAGGAGGCCCTCCAGGAGTTCAAGGCCAGCCTGGGCTACACAGTGAGTCCCAGGCCAACTTCACCTACAGAAGGGGACTCTCTTTCAACAATCTAGTAACTCCAAATGCTATATCTTTTCCAAGTTAGGTCTCTGCAGGAAATAAAGGACATTTGTCCCTGACAGCCAAAACAAGAGTCTCAGAGTTGAGGCTCCCTGGCCCCAATGGACAAAGTTTGCACGTATGAGCACCTTCATGAAACAACTTCCTGATTGGAACCAAGGTGACTGAATTAGCACCAAGTAAAGTGTGCAGCTCTGGGGCCAGCAGCGGGTTGAGCACTTGGCCCAAGGGCACCCCTCGGAAAAACCATGGAAGAAGTGCAAATAAATTTGTTCAACACTGGGGGCTGTTTCTCCACCCCACCCCAGTTGCCCTGCATCCTCCCAGCCCATCTCAGGCGCCTGCCTCTCTCTCCCACCACCTCCTACATTGGAGCCACCCACGAGCTGGTCTGTCCCCCTCCATCTCTAAGTCTTTCCAGGCTTTTCCCCAAATGGCTTGATCTTAGCCCAGAAGGACCCCTTCCCATTCATCTTAAAGCCCTGCAGCTGTAGCCCTGTGGCATCGGATCCCGTCAGATCTCGGAAGCTAAGCAGAGTCGGGCTTGGTTAATACCAGGATGGGAGACCCCCTGGGAACACCAGGTGCTGTAGGCTTAGGAGAAGGACCTGGCAACCCACTCCCAAAAAGCAATCCACCATTGAACACCCTATGAACAGCAGAGAAGCACTGACAATAGTGTTTCACCTGTTGTACACAGGGTCGCTATGAGTCAGATACTGACTCAACAGCACCTAACAACAACAACAACAGGTAAATTGACAAGCGTCATGAAGACTCCCCAGTGACCCAGTTTCCCTTACCCTTAACCTCCAACATTACCAAGGTGATTTGTGAAAACTGAGAAAGCAACCCTGGCACATTGCTCTTTCCTAAGAATGCTTCGTCTGGATCTCACAATTTCCATGAATGCCTTCGTACTGATCCAGGTCCAGAGGCATTCAGTTGTTGTGTCTGGCCAGTCCCCTCTGGTCTATTACAGTTTCTCAATCTTTCCTTGTGTTTGATGACCTTGACCTTTGGGGAAAGCACCAACCAAGTCCCCTGTAGAATGCTCCTCACCCCAGGTCTGTCTGATATTTTTCTTCTGATTGGACTGGGATGATGGGATTTTTGGAAATAATACCGCAGAAATAAAGTATCTTTCCCATCATTTTCATGACACCCCATAGCCTAATTTTATTACAAAAACAGAGAGTTATCATTCAATTTCTCCTTTCATTAAGTGCAATTTTTTCTTAAAACAACCAAAATTCACTTTTTATTTCATTTCTGTTTTATCAGACACATCCCGATATTGAAGATGATCAATCTCACAGTCAACTCATAATCTCTCAGTCTTTCTCTTATTAAACCTATTAAGCCACAACCCCTCCATCCAATTTCTCTGCCCTTGTTTGGGGGTTTGGGTCTGTTTGTTTTTAATAAATATAGAAATGTACCTTTTCCCTGCTCAATTAATTTCCTTCTTGGTTAGCTGTGATGCCCTCGTCTCAGCAAATTTGGTCAGCCAGTGTTTAAATCTGGCCCCCAAGCCTCATATCCTTCCCATATTATTCCCTGTTTTCACATTGGCAATAAAAGCATTAAACAAGGCAGCGCTGAGGGCTAGGTCCAAGGCTCACCCATCTGGAGGTTTGAACTTGGTTTTGGACCCGTTGATGGCCAGAGGAAACCCCGTCCACGCAGCATCCTTTGCTCTGCTTAACTTATTTCCTTGGCTGCCAAAAGCAGCATAACCCAGCCGCAGCCATCAGTAACGAGAGCTGGAGGCAGGGCTGCGTAATTACCAACACATGCCCGAAAGCGCGTCTCTCAGCATCTGTATGTCAAGTGACTTTGTATCTGAGTCTCTCGTTTCGAAGAATTCCATTCGTGCCACAAACATTCACTGCATAACCACTTTGGGTCAGATTTGCTTGCTCTCTCCCCACCGCCCCCCAATGTATTATTCGACTTAGGATCTGAAACAGGCTAGAAAGAATTTAGGATAAGAAGAGAGAGAAACTTCAGCCTCATGCGGGTAGAAGATGGCCCCACCATGGGGGTCGGGGTGTAGCCCCAATGTGGCTGCCTTCTCGTTGTGCAGACCTTGGCATTGGGTTCCAGTGTCTGTAAATCACGGGGGGTGGGGGGCTCCCTAGATGCTGTCTACAGTACAGTCCAGCTCCCGTGTTCTAACTGGGAAGGATTTGGGGAAGAAGAGAAAGAGCGAAAGGCGCAGCGTTGGCAGTCTGCTATGTCCAGATGCGGTCTACTCCAAGTCCCCTTCCAGGTTAGGAGCTGAGCCAGGGGCTGTGGCTCCCGCCTGTAAATCCATCCCCATTCACAGAGCAGGAAACGGAGACCCCAAGTTTCCAGCCATGTTTCTCCCACCTTGGGCAAGATGGAGTTTCCATGGAAGCGTGGATTTGCAAGGTCAATGTTCCCAGTGTTCCTTCAGCATCCATATTTTAAAGCCTTGTCCCTGATGGATTTCATTTAAAGGAGACTGTAGTCAGGCCGTGGATAGCTGAAAGCCTTTTTGGAAGCTGATTCCGTTACGAAATTACTAAAAAGGATATCATCTCTGCCCTTCTGCAAATCTAACACCCCCTTCACTCTTTCCTCCCCTGGGGGTAAGCTGGAGCCAAGTGTGCTGTGAGAGGTCTAGGAGCAGGGGTCGCCAGGGTTTAAAGACCACCGCCCAGGGTGGTCCGTGAGTTCACAAGATGGCCCCTCCCGAAAGAGAAAGGGAGGACACAGTTTGGTATTAAGAAAAACAATGATCGGCTACTCTGGTTGTTCGACTTGGCAGATAGAAAAAGCACCACTCCGCCGAGCCTGGCGTTGATTAGACCGTGTCACTGGTCAGAGTGCTGAAGGACTTCCCAGACACGTTCCTGAACATAGTGGGTTTCAGTAGGAAAGTAGCAAAGAGGGAGAGACAGAGAATGGAAACGTGGGAGGCGTTCATAAGACTGTCCCAGTGATTTTTTTCTTTTTTTCCAAAAGCTCCTGGCAAACAAACTTCCCAAAAGGCTGACATTGGATACACAGATTAGTTGGAGCCGCAACTGATGTTTTAAGGGGCTCCAGGATGCTGGAGTCGGGCTCAGTGGCATGGAAGCCTTCTCTCTGCTCTCCTGGAAAACTCTGTGAAGAAGGCCCTGTTTCCCCTCGTACAAGGACAAAGAGACAGGGGCTTAGACACATCCCATAATTTACCCAAGGTTGCAAACTTGACAACGGTGTCAAAATGGCATCTTCTGGTACCAAGCCTGTGACATTTTCCCTGGTTATTGTGAGTTCATCACTGGTTATTGTGAATTCATCCACACACACGGGCATGCACGCACGCGTGTGCACATACTTGCACACACACGTATACACAGGCATGCACATGCTCACACCCAGTCATTATTTGAACTTCCAAAATATGTAGATGATAAAATGTAATAACCTTGTCAGAATTGTCTCTTTAATATAAGGATGAGTTTTTACCCCCAAACAAAGAAATGCACTAATATGGTTGACAGGCAGGGCAAAAGACACAGCAATGAGGTCTGAAATATAAGAAGGAATGGGGACAAAACTGGATAACACCAAAGGAAACCTACGCAAGCACTAACTGCACTCACAACCGATATGATTAAACATGTAAAGCCAGCTTTGTGGAAAACCCCAGGGTGCATTAGCCGCTCTCCATCTGGGGATGCTCCCTTCCCGACTGTCCTCCTAGTAGAAAACTCAAAGTTAAAACATACAAGATTGTACAGGGAAGACGACAGTGAGTGGGCTCAGAAGTAAGACATGCACTTTTGAAAGCTTTATGTGCATTTTTGTGCTTACTGAAATGAAATGGATTTTACAGATGCAGAAAACTGTCATCAAATACAGAAATTGTAGTAATCTTTTTGTTTCTTAAATTATCAATAACTGATGTGCTATTAGTAATCTTTCACAAAATGAAGCCTAGGGAACAGAGTAGAGACTTTGTCTTACCTGTACCTACATCCCAGGTCCTAAGAGAAGCTTTCAAAGTCAGTGCTCAAAGATGTTTTTGAATGAATACATGTAGAATATTAATATAACGGGCTGGGATTTAGCTCACTGGGTAGAGCGCCGCTCTGTAGTCTCTGAGGTCCCAGGTTCGATTCCCAGCACTGCAAAAATGGGAGAAGGACGTGGTAACCCATTCCCAAGGCAATCCCAAAGCAAGCAGCCATTGAAAACTGTATGTGGGACGCTATGAGTCAGACACGACTCCACGGCACCTAACAACAACAACAACAACAACATTAATATATGTGTGATATGTATTTATGCCTGCAGCGGTAGCCCTGTGGCATCCAATCCCGTCAGATCTCGGAAGCTAAGCAGGGTCAGGCCTGGTCAGTACCTGGATGGGAGACCACCTGGGAACACCAGAAGCTGTAGGCTTGGGAGAAGGACCTGGCAACCCCCTCCCAAAAATCAATCTGCCATCGAAAACCCTATGAACAGCAGAGAAGCACTGACAATAGTGTTTTCCCTGTTGCACAGAGGGTCGCTATGAGTAGGATACCGACTCGACGGCACCTAACAACAACAACAACAGCATTAATATACGTGTGATATGTTTTTATGGATAATATTTATTCCCTTCACAGTGTCCTCGCAGGGGGTGGCACATATCCCTTAGGGCTTTCTCCATGGCCCTTCATGCTGGTCCCATGTTGGCACTACCACTGATGTGCTAAATTGAGTAAATTAAAATTTCCATTTCAACTCAGTCGTCTGGCAAGGGAAGTCCTTCAGGTGCCAGTGTAAGAGCTGACTCATCCAGCTCGCCCACTGACAAATAGAACCTTCTGTGTCTCCTGTCAACACACACTGAAGGCCCATCCGTGGGTCTTCTTCCTTCTCTGGTTTTTCCATGGTCATGACCGTGGCTCTCGTCCCGGGGTTTGTACAAAGCAGAAAGGCCAGGAGGCCAATGGGGTTGATATTTGAGTGTCTGAATCTGTTGAAACACGCTGCCAGACGCTTCCACTAAAGCAGCCACAGACTCTGTGCACAAGGCAGACTTTCCCCTGGCTGCTGGGGATGGTGCCTGGAGTTTCAGTGCATGCGGATGAGCAGGGCGCTGTGCTCACAAGGTCCTTGGGTTGCTCTGGTGCTCTGACATCACCCTTTTCGTGTTCTTAGTCTTTGCACAAAAGGCCCAGTGTTTTCATTCTGCACTGTGTCCCACGAATGGAGTGGCAGGTCCTGTGCCTGGCACTGTCCTCAGCACAACCAAAGAAAGGTCAAGCATGGTGGCTTTCCTCAAAGATTCCACAGTCAGGGTCGCACCTCAGATGTGTGAACCAATAGCGCAGACCCAGCAGGAAGGCCCACCCCGGCTTCAGACGCTGCTTCCTTAATGCCCCACTGGCCCCCCTGGGGCCTGGACTCGGGTTAGAACCTCCTCCTGGCAGGCAGCCCCCTGCCCACCACACCCATTCTCCACCTTCCCTCTCTTCACCCAGCCACCCTTTCTGGGTCTCCAGGAGGTAGCTCGGGGCACCTCCTCTAGCTGCCTTCCCTGATTCCCACTGTTCTCCCAGGAGCCCTCTGCTTCCCTCTCCTCACCCAGCCCCACTCTCCTGCTCCAACATCCGGGGCCCCGCCTGCCCCACCAAACTCTGAGCTCTTGCTCACAAGGGATGGTGTCTTTTCTCGTTTGATTCCTGGTGCCTGGGAGGGGGCCCGGCAGACAGAGGGGCATCCTCATTGATCATGACGCGAAGCGTGGGCTAAGTGGGAGAGGGGTCCACCAGGAGACGCGCTTTGCTTTGGTGCCCAAATTGAGCTCCAGTCACAGGTTGACCTGTTGACCCCTTTCCCGGAAGGGAAGCCATCTTTGAAAGCTGTCTACTTCTCCTGGCGCAGGCCGTGTTCCTCCCTTCTGGCCCCCCTTGCCTTGGAGTCCACTTCTGAAATGAGTCCCACCTCCCTGGCCACACTGGCTCCTTCTCGTTTTCTCCAGCAGGCAGCCAAGCCCCGAGCGGGGATCTCGTCCGTCTTCTGCATAACCCAACGTGCACTCCGAGAGCTTCAGAAACGCCATTAATTACAATAATAGTGACACTTTGTACTTTTATAGCCTCTTTCATCAGAAGATCTCTGAGTACTTAAAAAATATTATCTCATTAATCCTCACAACACCCTCACGCGGCAGCTGGCGGGGAAACCCACCCCAGCGAATCAGGAAAGGGAAGGAAGGAGACAGAAAGATGCTGGGAGGAGGCGGGGCCGGGGCCAGACAAAGAGGTGGCAGCTCTCTGGCCCTGCCTGGGACCCTGCTGGCTCCTCGTCCCACTGGATGGGTGAGTCAGGTGTGCGAGGTCTTTAGAAATGTGTCTGGATCTCGTGGGTGAGTAGTGGATGTGCCCAACATTGACTGGGCATCCAGGAAATGATTTCAAGTCATTGACATCTTGGAATCATTGGGTTACCTTTGGTTGCTCAGCAAATACCTTGCGTTCCCACTGGCGATCCTGAGTATCAATGGCGGTTGCCACTCCTTCTTCCCCCAGGGTGCCCGAGAGCTAGGGAAGCTTCCAGCAACAGGAAAGAGTATAATTGTGTGTGACTCCCAAGCCACGGTCAACATCGGCAATACCACACAAGGACGTGGGAAAGAAACATGAATCATGTCTTTCAGTGAGGAATCAGGGCTCCTGATTAACAGGAGCCCTTGTTTCTATCCCTAACTCCTGCTGAATGGGATTTGCAAATGTCTGCTCCAACCTTCCCAATGTACGTATGGGAAAAGGAACTTCAGGGTGCCACGGGGTCTCCCCCACGGTCTCACAATGAGTAGAGGGCAGGGGCGGTGAGGATGAGCTTTAGCCCCAGTAGTTCAGAGCACCCCAACTTCTCAACACAGGTGCAGAAGCTTGTCTGAGGGTCTTAGAGAAAGTTCTGGAAAACACCAGGCGAGTCTTTTGCTTTTTGCTTCCAAAGAGAGCTGTGGGTTCTGTGGGGGGCAGGGGCTGTGGGCCGCGAAGGAAGCTTTTCTGCAAGAATTGCCCAGCCCCGCGTGAGGGGCTTCTCCTGGGACCCAGGCTGGCTGGGACAACCGGGCCTCGCTGAGCAAACCAGACCAGGAGACTCTGGTGCACGCATGATGCATAATGGATACCTGTCTGATATAATTAATTGTATTTTTCCTAAATTTAACATGGCCCAAAGGGAAAAATCGTTTCGCTTGGTAAAAGCCCTCCTGCCACACAGCTTCTCAAGCCGGCCAGATTTAATTGCTGCGATAAAAACCACAAGAAAGACCAGGTTCCCACTCAATCTATAACCACATCTACTGAAGAATAGCTTTAATCACCTTTGAAAGGGCGACCACAAGATAATTAAAGGGGAAGGGTGCTCACTGGGAATTATCCAGAAATATCAAATCTCCGTTTATCACAGAGTCCAACTTAAAATGTCCTGGTATGGCTTGGCTTCTCCAACCCCCACCCTATTCTAAGCTAAGCCCTTGGATTTTCCATTGTGTAGTGGTGGAGAGAATCAGCCCGCTTCACCCCATCTGTGTCCATCCATGGCTTGGATGGAAGAAGGAGCCTATTGTCTGTCGGCTGAGAACAGACTCTTCTTTCCTCTGCTGCCCGCCTGTGTGACCTTGGGCGGGTGGCTTAACATCTCTGAGCCTCGGTCCAAAAGTGAGGCCATAATGGCTATGCCAGAGAAATATTATAGCTGAACTTTCCATTTATGTGAAATCCTTTTCCCTTTGTAGAACGCCCACGCCTTTCTAGAAAACAAACAAAAATGAACAAAGGCCCGAAACTAATGCAGTGGATGATCTGAGTGGTCATGAAGGTGTGGGGTTCGCTTTCTGGGGCTCAATTTATTTTCTCTTTCCATTGATGCTCTTCCACATCGCCCAGGGCAGGGATCTGAGGGGCAGGCCGAGAACCAGTGGAGTGACATTCTTGGCAGCCTGTCTGGACTCAGAGCAGAGAGGCTTTGTTCCAGGCCAGATTCCCAGGCCTGGCTGTCTGGGGAGGTTGCCCAGGAAGTGCAAGTCAGCCTGGCCCTCAGCTCCTCTGCTTTCTAAACTCCGGGGGACAGAAGGGGAGCCGACCAGCCACCCAACACATCTGCTGTCTTTGCCACAAGACCCGGAAGGGACTTGGGGGGGATCTGGCTGTCCCTCAGCAGGAGGGAGGGGCTGACATGACCTGGGGAATGGATCCGTGCGCTGTTTTGCTCATTTCTCCACCAAAGAAACCAGGTGTGGACAGGGCCCCCCTCTCTACCATCACTTGCTGTTGTTAGGTGCCGTCAAGTCCGACTCATAGCAACCCTATGTACAGCAGATTGAAACATTTCCCCGATTCTGTGCCAGGCACACGATCTTATTTATGTTTAAGCACACTGTTGCACAGACTGTGTCAATCTATCCAGTGGAGGGTTTTCCTCTTTCGTGTTGACCTGCCACTCTCCCAAATAAGCTCGGATAAAATGAGTCAGGCTTGACCCCAGCTACCATGCCAGGCCTTTGAGAGTCGCAGCCCTGGACCAGTGGCCCCTTCTTGTTTCTGCAGTTTCAGACATGCTTCCCTTGGCCTTTGGTATCCAAATACTGCCTTGCCTTGGGCCCCACCCCAGTCCTGACATGCTGCCGCACAGTCCAACTGCTTCCTGTTTTTAAAAACACGTGCTGGGACGTCCCATGGTGGGTTAAATAACACCTTTCCCAGAGGTGCCCGTGCTTGAGTCCCCAGAGCCCATGAAGGACATTGAGATGGGACATGATCCTGGACTAGCCACTGGACCCAGGGTAAACCCAACTGTCCTTATAGTAGGGACAGAGGGAGACAGACAGGAGGAGACGCAACGCCAGAGCAGGTGGCAGGAGGGAGGTGGGGTCTGGGCTGCCGAGAGGAATGCAGGGGCCTCTGGAAGTGGGAACAGGCAGGAAAAGACCCTCCCTGGACCATCCAGAGGCACTCAGCCCTGCTGATGTCAGAATTATAAGAGAATATTTCTGTGCGGTTCTAAGCCACTGAGTTTGTAGTCATTGGGTGAAACAGTAATCAACTAAATCAATCTCTCACACTTGGGGCGCTATATTCCAGCATCACATCCCGGGGTTCTTCAGAAAATATGGCGTTCGATAAACCACCTGGTCACTGGCCCATTACCCATCTCCCCCAGGGAGCGGTTGGAAGTGTTTTGGTGTAGCCTTGGCCCCTCCCACACCTGACGTGTGATTTAGCCACACAGTCAGAGCATAGCGGTCAGCGATGGAGAGACGACTTCTGCTCCAGGGGACTCTGACCATGTCCTTTCAAACTGTGAAAACAAAATGTCAGAAGACAAAGAATCCACCCACTGACACACCAGGTATTGTTAATGGCAACGCTCTGTATGTCTGAAAACGTCATTTTTATCTACCTATCAGGTGCTTGCGGGCTGGGATTTAGCTCATCTGGTAGAGCGCTGCGCTGCAGTCTCTGAGGTCCCGAGTTCAATTCCCAGCACCCCAAAAATGGGAGAAGGGCCTGGCAATCCACTCCCAAGGAAATCCCGAAATAGTCAGCCATTGAAAACCCTATGAGGGTCGCTATGAGTCGGATACTGACTTGACGGCACCTAACAACAACAACAATCAGGTGCTTGCAGCTCTACCAACAAATAGAAACATGATGAAAATCACGTATAGAATTTTTAATTTTCCCATCCCTTATTTTGTTAAAGCAAAAAGAAATGAGTACCACTAAATTTAAAAACATACGTAACTCAACCTATCCAAAATGTGATCGTATCAACATATATCAAGGTCAAAACATCACTTAGGAGCTGGGCACAGTGGAGCACGCCTGTCGTCCCAGCGGCTCTGGAGGCGGAGGCAGAAGTATCAGAAGTTCGAGACCAGAGGCAGTCTGCGTAATTTAGTGAGCCCCTGTCTCAAAAAGTAAAAAAAAAAAAAAAAGAAAAAGAAAAAGAAAGAAAGAAAAGAAAAGAAAAAAATGGGCTGGGGGTGAAGCTCAGTGGTCCAGCACTTCCAAAGTGTGCAAGCATGAGGCCCTGGGTTCAACCCCCAGTACTGAAAAAAAAAAAAAAAAGTCGCTTACCACTAAGGAGGGATGTCCTCATTTCTACTAGGTTTTCACAGTTCAGTGTCTGTTTCACATCTGCAGCACCTCTCGCTTGGCACAGCCACGTTTCCATTGTTGGGCAGCGCCGTGGAGTGGCCACCATGGTGGGCAGCAGGGCCAAGGAATTACACGCAGGCTGGCCCCAGCCGTGACTGACGGTGGTGAGCTCTGGCTCAGATTTCACTCTCTGTTCTGTGTAAGGCCACATTGCCTGCTTGGCGCCATACTCAGCAGTGGAAAACATGGGACAATTATTTCAAAGGCAAGACTGCGTTGATGCACAGATTTTAATGGTAGACAGAGGCCCAGGCCCACAATTTGATTCAGAGGTCAACAAATGACAGCCCATGGGTTAACATTAGCCCCCCAGCCACTTTTTACACAGCTCGTGAGCTGCGAATGCTCTTCACATTTTGAAAGGGTTCTCAATAAATAAATAACCAAAGGTAACTGCATATGGCACGCAAGGCCTAAAATATTTCTCATCTGGCCCCTTGTAGAGAATTATCACCAACCTCGGATCTCATTGGTTAACGTATTATTTTTATATCAGCAGAGTCCGTGGCACTTGCGTCCCAGTCTGTGCCAGGAACTCCTGTATGATTTGATAGTGGATTCAGCCCCTCTGCCTCTCAGCACTCTGTGGCTTCCCCATTCTTGAGGCCTGTATTTGATTTACTGCTGGATTAGCTAAGGTTCTCTGCCAATTGTTTTTTTCCTGGAAAAATGCTTTCACAGAATGATACCGGAGATTCTATGATGTTTATTCCATGCTTCATTTGTTGTTGTTGTTGTTGTTTGTTTGTGGCATTATATGTAGGAAGAAAAACCAGGCTCAGCCCATGCCTTCATGATTCACCTAATCATGAGATCTGGGGCAGAAACTGTTTCCCTAGAAACTTCACCCATCATCCCTCTGGACCTCGATGCCTACAGGACAGCTCTTACCGCCATCGTCCATGTCTCCTTTGATTTTCTGGAATTTGACATGGAGTACCATTTTTTCCCCAAAGTCTCCCTGGACTCAGTTGTCCAGTTTATTGCCTATTTTAGAACATGGGCCTGTTGCATTAATGCCTGGAACACAGCCTATTTGGGCCGGAGATTCTGGATTCAAGCCTCCCACGCAAACCTGCTCCCTGTCTTGGGGGAGGCGTGGCACCGGAGGGAAAACCCAAAGCTCAGCTTTTCTTCCTGCTCAAGTGTCTGGAAAACGCCACTGACTTTTGGTGTTCAGTAAATTAAAGTGGCTGGGATTTAGCTCAGTTGGTAGAGCGCCACTCTGCAGTCTCTGAGGTCCGGAGTTCGATTCCCAGCACCGCAAAATGGGAGAAGGACGTGGCAACCCACTCCCAAGGCAATCCCAAAACAGTCAGCCATGGAAAACCCTAGGAGGGTCGCTATGAGTCGGACTCGACTCGATGGCACCTAACAACACACAACAAATGAAATAGACTATGTCTTCATGCCCAAGATTCCCTATCAACTCTTCGGAGGGCAGCGTGATCTTACGATAGGAATGAATGTCTTCCTGCTTCTCAAGGGAAGTCTTCCTCTAATGGCGTCTATGAACCACTGCCTAATTTGGGCCACAGATTCATCCTGCGAAGTCCTGTGTTACTTTACCCTCCAGGGCTTTGCCTTTCTTCCAACTGCTTCCATCTCTTTACCTTTCTCCTCTGCATTCATTTAGACTATTTCAAGCATTTCCTCAATGTCGGTAACTCTGAATTTCAGCCACCTTATCCTATTCTCTTTTTCATTGTAATTTATTGATGGATTCTGGCTTGCTGTTATTTCAGTCTTTGAGTTGCTTTCTTAACCCTACTCATCCCATTTCTCATGGGATGATTTTCTTGACACCTGGCTTTGTCCCTGTTTTACTAACCTTAGGATCACATCACGTTCTCCTTAGTACAAAGCAGTTACTGAGGATTTTCTTAAGTTCCTGGGGTCCTATCTTCTTCCGGACTGCATTCTTCATCTGTGTCTTATACATAAGGTTCTAAACGTGTGTATAACTTAACTTTGGATGTGGTGTATTTTTATAGTGTTCCAGTTGTCTCTTCTCATCTGATATATCCCAGACAAGTGCACAGGGCAGCTCTGAGCAGACCTTCTGTTCTTGACGGTACAGAACGTGCCACGGAAACTGGGATGAGATGCGAGCACCCGTGTACACATGGTCCTTCTGCCCACAGGAGTTGCACCACATTAGACGGCCAACCTAGATGCCTCAGATGGACACAACTACGGAAGCAGATAAGAAATATTTTAGGCCTGCTGGGCGTGGTGGCGCACGCCTGTAATCCCAGCGGCTCGGGAGGTGGAGGCAGGAGGATCGCAAGTTCGAGACCAGAGGCAGTCTGCGTAACTTAGCGAGACCCTGTCTCAAAAAGTAAAAAAAATTGGGCTGAGGGCACAGCTCAGTGGTTCTGCACTTGCAGAACATGCAGGCGCGAGACCCTGGATTCAACCCCCAGTACCACAAAAAAAAAAAAAAAAAAGAAAGAAAAATATTTTAGGCCTTGGGTGCCATATGCAGTTACCTTTGGTTATTTATTTATTGAGAACCCTTTCAAAATGTGAAGAGCATTCACAGCTCATGAGCTGTGTAAAAAGTGGCTGGGTGCTGGTTTTAACCCACAGGCCCTTAATCAAATTGTGGTCCTCTGTCTACCATTAAAATCTGTGCATCAACACAGTCTTGCCTTTGAAATAATTGTCCCACTTTGTTGTTGTTGTTGTTAGGTGCCCTTGAGTGGGTGTCCGACTCATAGTGACCCTATGTACAACAAGTGAAACACTATTGTCAGTGTTTTTCTGCGATTCATAGGGTTTTCAGTAGTGGATTGATTTTGGGGAGCGGGTTGCCAGATTCTTCTCCCAAGCCTACAGTATCTGGTGTTCCCAAGCAATCTCCCATCCAGGTACTAACCAGGCCCTACCCTGCTTAGCTTCCAAGCATCTAACACCACAGTCCTATGGCTGCAGGCCACAGAAACAGCTTAGAAAAGAGTAGATCCAGCTCCATCCCATCCCATATCAACTTTGATTGCTGCAGGCTGGTGGGACTTAAAGAAAACTCACTGACTTTTCTCTGCCGGGCGTGGTGGCGCATGCCTGTCATCCCAGCAGCTCAGGAGGCGGAGGCAGGAGGATCGCAAGTTGGAGACCAGAGGCAGTCTGCATAACTTAGCGAGACCCTGTCTCAAAAAGTTAAAAAATGGGCTGAAGGTGCAGCTCAGTGGTCCAGCACTTGCAGAGCATGCAGGCGCGAGGCCCTGGGTTCAACCCCCAGGACAGAAAAAAA
>VMDO01032019.1:0-19424 GCA_007922755.1 Pedetes capensis
ACATGCTTGTTCTGATGAAAATAGTTTAAGAACTAATAATGAACCTGGAGTGCGACAAGTATTGGTTATTTAAGGAAATAATGGGGTAGATCAATAGTTGGAACAAGAGTTCTCAAGTCTTTATAGAGGATGGTGGCTGTCACACCCCGTACCCTAGTCCCCTTCTCTCTTGCACTGGTGGCCAGCATAATGGATGGACCTCAGGCTCTCTGGTGTCATCCAACAGAAATCAGCAATTCTGTTCTCATCTATCATTCTTTCTCCAGGTACCCAAGTACTCATGGGGAATCTGTACATGGTCTAGGTATCAGTTGTTCAGAAAGAACAAGGAAACACTGCCTGGTCCAACATTGAGAAAGGTGTGCATCAGGGCTCTATCATGTCACTGTACCTCTCCAATCTCTATGCCAAGCAAATAACCCGAGAAGCTGGACTTTATGAAGAAGAACGTGGCATCATGACTGGAGGAAGACTCATTAACAACCTGCATTTATGCAGATGACACAACTCTGCTTGCTGAAACTGTAGAGGATTTGAAACATTTACTGATGAAGATTAAAAAACACAGCCTTCAGTATGGATTGTGCCTCAACATCAAGAAAGCAAAAATCCTTACAGCTGGGTCAGTGACTTCATGGGAAATAGAGAAAAGATTGAGTTGTCCAAGATTTTGCTTTACTTGGCTCTACAATTAACCAACATCCATGGAAACAGTAGTCAAGAAATAAAAAGATGCATTTCATTGGGAAAAGCTGTTGCATAAGACCTCTTTAAAGTGTTGAAAGTAAAGATGTCACATTGAAGACCAAGGTGCGTCTGACTCATGCCATGGTATTTTCAGTCACATCATATGCTTGTGAAAGCTGGACATTGAACAAGAGAGACAGAAAAAGAATTGATGCTTTTGAATTGTGGTGCTGGAGACGTGTATTGAATATACCATGGACTGCCAAAAGAACCAACAAATCTGTCCTAGAAGAAGTGCAACCAGAGTGCTCCTTGGAAGCAAGAATGGCCAGACTCTGTCTTACGTATTTTGGGCATGTAGTCAGGAGAGGTCAATCCCTAGAGAAAGACATCATGTTTGGGAGAGTGGCTGGTCAACGCAAAAAAGGAAAACCCTCCACCAGATGGATTGACACAGTGTCTGCAACAATGGGCTTAAACATAAATAAGATTGCCTGGCACAGAATCAGCAAGTGTTTCGATCTGCTGTACATAGGGTCGCTGTGAGTCGGACTTGACTCGATGGCACCTTACAACAACGACAACATATGCTTGTAAAAGCTGGACTTTGAATATGGGAGGCTGGAGAAGAATTGATGATTTTGAATTATGGTTCTGAAGGTGAATATTGAATATACCATGGACTGGCAAAAGAATCAACAGATCCATCCTAGAAGAAGTACAACCGGAATGGTCCTTGGAAGCAAAGATGGCTAGACTGTGTCTTTTGTATTTTGGACATGTTGTAAGGAGGGACAATCCCTGCAGGAGGACATGATGTGTGGGAGAGTGATGGGTCAATGAAAAAAAGGAAGACCCTCAATTAGATGGATTGACACAGTGGCTGCCACAATGGGTTTAAATATAAATTTTTGCCTGGCCCAGTGTCAGGGAGTTTCATTCTGTTGTACATAGGGTTGCTATGAGTCAGACCTGACCAACAGCACCTAACAATAAGAACAACCAAGCACAAACTTCCAAGGAGCTGTTTACTTCTGGGCAAAGAATCTGGTTCATGAGCCTTCTCTTGGTTCCAGTGTGTTGTTAGGTGCCTTCGAGTCGGTATTCCTCTCATAGCAACCCTCATAGGGTTTTCAATGGCTGAGTGCTTTGGGATTGCCTTGGGAGTGGATTGCCAGGCCCTTCTCCCATTTTTGTGGTGCTGGGAATTGAACTCAGGGCCTCAGAGACTGCAGCACAGTGCTCTACCCACTGAGCTAAATCCCAGCCCGGTTCCAGTGTAGACAGCAGAAATGTAGATAATTTCTCACTTCTGAGTATAATTCCCACATCTATAAAGTAATTTGGTTACGCTTGTATGGGTACTAGAAAATTTGGTACAGTGTTGGAGGGTGTGATGACATTTTAATATACTCTCAGAACCAATGGGGCTGGGATTTAGCTCAGTTGGTAGAGCACTGCGCTGCAGTCTCTGAGGTCCTGAGTTCAATTCCCAGCACCACAAAAATGTGAGAAGGGCCTGGCAACCCACTCCCAAGGCAATCCCGAAACAGTCAGCCATTGAAAACCCTATGAGGGTCACTATGAGTCAGATACCAACTCGATGGTACCTAACAACAACAACAACATCAGAACCAAGACAGTACCTCAATTCCTATGCCTGCATCTGGAAACATCTATTTTAAAAGTTATATGTATGTGTTACTTTAAACTATCTCCTGTGATGGTCAATCAGTTTATTCTTCTACTAATGATGAAATTTATACACAAGGAAAACAGCTAGCATGCTGTAAAATGTCACCCATGCAGTTAGTGCTGCCCAGAAATACAAACAAATGTCACAAGAATTGTTGAGATGTCTTTTCTAGGGTACCGAGAGGGCTTTATCCCATCACTTCTTATTAGAAACAAAACCAAAAAGATAATACAGTGCATGCATTGGACACTGTCTTATTGGAACATGGTCTCTGGCGGGCCACTCTCCTTCACCAAGATCCCCAGTAGATGCCTTTAGCACTATCTGTTCACTTCCACCCTTGTTGTTGTTGTTAGGTGCCGTGGAGTTGGTATCCGACTCATAGCGACCCTCATAGGGTTTTCAATGGCTGTTTCGGGATTGCCTTGGGAGTGGATTGCCACGTCCTTCTCCCATTTTTGCGGTGCTGGGAATTGAACTCGGGACCTCAGAGACTGCAACGCAGCGCTCTACCAACTGAGCTAAATCCCAGCCCCCTTCACTTCTACCCTAGTTTGTCTTTTCTTCCTTCTTCCCTCCGTCCCTCCCTCCATTTTTTCCTTCCTTCCTTCCATCCATCTCATTCTTTCTTTCTCTTTCTCTCTCTGTCTCTGTCTCTATCTTCCTCTTCCCTCCCTCTCTTCTTTCCTCCCTCCCTCCCTTCCTTCCTTCCTTCCCTCCTTCCTTCCCTCTCATTCTCTCTCTCTCTGTCCCTCTCTCTGTCTCTCTTTCCCTCCCTCCCTCCCTTCCTCCCTCCTTCCTCCTCACTTCCCTCCTTCATAGTAACAGCAGCCAGGTATATCTTTACCTCCACCTCCACGCTATAAAATATCGCAGGGGTAATTATATAGTTCACTGCTTTGGATAGAGAACAAATATCCCTGCCAAGAGTTCCGCTGATAACTCTCACAATTTTCCCGAGGGCAACTTAACTTTAGAAATGGATGTTTGATCACGATTCACACTGGAGAGTTTTAGCATTTAACGTCTGTAGTGACCACGTGTACGTCTGAAGATTTAGCTGAATGGCGCTGTGTGTGTGTGTGTGATCTGTTGCCTCTCTTGTGCTGCCGGCCTGCTGAAAGAGTGGTCTGTTTGCCTTTCGGCTCAAAGCCAGACTTCACTGTCTTGACATGCGGATTATCACTGAACACATCTGACAACCATCCAATCTTCTCTTTTACCACTTCCTCTCCAATCTACCTTCATGCTAATCAAACCGGTCTCTTTATTCCATTAGGCATGCTGCCTACCCCCAAACCCAGCCCTGTGTCCTGTCCCACGTCCAAAATCCATTTTGGACGGCTGTCAACTCTTTTCCCTCTGCCAATTCAAATCCTGCAGATGGATTCAAAGCTGAGATGAACATTCTGACCACATTAGCAGCGTTCTTAAATTTTAACTGTTTCAGAATCCCCTTTGCTTTACTCAGTTCTTGCAATGTGAGAGAATGCCCTGTATGCCAGGCGGGCTCTTTTTGTTGGCTTCTTAACTGATGTATTGATATCCAGGGTTTTTTTCTTTTAGCAATTTATTTTAGCAATGTATTATAACCAGGGTGCTCCTTGGAGAGCCTGCAGCCATAGCCCTGTGGAATCTGATCCTGTCAGATCTCAGAAGCTAAGCAGGGTTGGGCCTGGTTAGTACCTGGATGGGAGACCGCCTGGGAACACCAGGTACTGTAGGCTTGGGAGAAGGACCTGGCAACCCCCTCCCAAAAATCAATCTGCCATTGAAAACCCTATAAACAGCAGAGAAGCACTGACAATAGTGTTTCCCCTGTTGTACAGAGGGTCGCTATGAGTCAGATACCAACTTGACGGCACCTACCAACCAACCTAAAGCTCCTTGGAAGCTAGGATGGCTAGACTGCACCTACTGCATTTCGGACATGTTGTCCGGAGGGAAGAGAAGGACATTGTGTTTAGGAGAGTGGCTGGTCAACAATAACAACAACACAAAAAAAATGGAAGACTCTCTACTAAATGGATTGACACAGTGTCTACAACAATAGGCTTAAACATAAAAAGATCCTGTGCCTGGCACAAGAGTTGGGGAGTGTTTCATTCTGTTATACATAGAATTGCTATGAGATGGACCTGACTTGACAGCACCTAACAACAATAATAATATAAAATATATTATTTAATATATATATTCATTATATAGGTATAAGGACCTGACAACCCACTCCTAGAAATCAATCTGCCATTCAGAACCCTATGAACAGCAGAGAAGCACTGACAATAGTGTTTCGCCTGTTGTACATAGGGTAGCTATGAGTTGGATACCGACTCACAGCACCTAACAACATACATTATGTAATATGTATAGTACATATAGCCTGCTGCCATAGCTCCTTGGCATCTAATCCCATCAGATCTCAGAAGCTAAGCAAGGTCGGGCCTGGTTAGTACTTGGACGGGAGACCACCTGGGAACACCAGGTGCTGTAGGCTTGGGTGAAGGACCCGGCAACCCACTCCCAAAAATCAATCCGCCATTGAAAACCCTCATTGAAAACACTATGAGGGTCGCTATGAGTCAGACACAACTCGACGGCACCTAACAACAACAACAACATTGAAAACCCTAGGAATAGCAGAGAAGCACTGACAATAGTGTTTCACCTGTTGTACCCAGGGTCACTATGAGTCAGATACCGACTCCACAGCACCGAACAACAACATAGTATAGACGGCTCATTGTAATTAACTTTAGTCAGCATGCTAATGCATAGATCACTAGCTGTGTTAGTCAGCTTTCTATTACTATAACAAATATCTGAGGTAATCAACTTAAACTGAAAAAAAGTTTACTCAGTGCTTGGTTTCGGGGGTTCTTTCCATTGTCAGTTGGTCGTGTTGCAACCAGGCCTGTGGCAAGGGGGTTCATCAGGGTATAAACATGTGGCAGCAAAACTTCTCACCTGACTGGGACATGAGGGCGGAAGAGGAGGGGCTGAGGTCCCACAGGCCTCTTCTGGAATAGGCCCCCAAGGACCTGGAGGCCTCCCTCTAGGCCCTGCCTCCAAGAACTTCCTGCACTTCCCTAGGGCGCCACACTGGGACTAGGTCTCTAACACAGGGGCCTCCAGGGGCTTTGCAGGCCCACGCTGCAGCACCAGCACTGCCTCCTCCTGTGGCACCGATACTTCCTCTTTGACCCGCATCTCCCGTTCTCCATCTCCTCCCCCTTCCTCAGCCCCTGGAAACCACCATCATATTCTCCACTTCCATGAGCTCAGCACTTCAAGATCACACATGTATATCAGTTACCTGCCTTCTCCTCACTCTGACAAAATATCTGGCGTAAACACCTTGAAGTGAGGACTTCTTTATTTTAGCTCCTGGTTTCAGTGGGCTCGGTCCAGTGCGTGGGGACATTAGTATCCCCTGCCTCAGAGTTTTGTGTCCCATGATTTCAGTTACCTTCAGTCAACTGGGGACCAAAGATGTTAAATGGAAAAGTCCAGAAATAAATACTTTATAAAAGTAACTTTGTTCTAATAAATTATTATGGTTATTCCATTTTATTATTAGGTATTATTTTAATCTCTTATTGTGCCTAATTTATAAGTTAAACTATCATAGATGTGTATGGATGGATGCATAGAAAAAAACATGGTATATATTGGGATTGATACTATCTGTGGTTTCCAGCATCCACTGGGGGTCTTGGAATGCATCCCCCACAGATAGAGGATATAGTATATTTAGCTCACATCCTATTGATAAATATTTATGTCAGTTGAACTTTTTGCTACTGTAAATTGTAACAAATTTGTACGTGTTATTTTGTGAGTGAGTCTTCATGAGTACATTTCTAGAGGTAGAACTTCTGAGTCAAGGGCAACTGTACTTTAGTTTTTTGGTGATTGCCAAATGGCTATCAATAGAGGTGCAATTTTCTTTACTCCCAACAATGTAACTTCTTTACCCATGCCTCTGCAAGATAGCCCATCCTTCAATCTGATCTTTGTCCATTTGATAGCAAATAAATAAATAAATAACACATAGGAATTTGATTTTGAGTTTTCTAATTGTGGATGGGGGCTGAAATTTAGCTAAGTTGGTAGAGAGTTGCTCTGCAGTCTTTGAGGTCCCAGGTTTAATTCCCAGGACTGGAAAAATGGGAGAAGGATGTTGCAATCTGCTCCCAAGGCAATTTTGAAACAATCAGCCATTGAAAACCCTATGAGGGTTGCCATGAGTCAGGCAGGACTCGATGGCACCTAACAACAACAATTGTGGAACTGAACATATTCACATAGTTTTAAGAGACAGTTATATTTCCTTTTCTGTTTCTATCATTGCCCAATTTTCTTTTAAGCTGTTCATTTTTTTTTTTGCTATTGAGTTTGGGAGCTTTTTAGGTTCTTGCTACATGGTAGAATACACTATATGCCATCCTGCCTTTGCTCTTTGTTGGCTTCTTAAGTAATATCAAGGCTCTTTGCATATGCATCTTATTTCTAGGAAAGGGTAATATTACCTCCTTTTTAATCTCTTACACACCTTGTATAATGCTTTAGTACATCAGAAGTTCATAACATTCACATTGAATTGATTTTCATTATACAATGAAAAAATATTATTTGGTGAATGGGATTTTATTAACCTTTCAAGCTCCTCCAAACAGAATTGTTTGACTGAATTTTTTGTATAATCTGAAAAGAAGGAAAATAGTAAAGATTTGTACAAGTTCCCTTTTCTAGGAAACCATGCATTATTAATTCAGTCTTTCTTTAATACCACTTATGCTCAGTGGAGAAAGCCAAAGTCCAGAAGATAGTGCGGAATCCTTTTCCAAATATTTCCAGATGTTGTTGCTCAGTAGTACTGAAGAAAATAAATAGATGCATCTAGCAGAGATATCAATGATTGAGACAAAGATGGCTTTTCAGTTTTAACCCCTGAAATCCTAATTCTTCTTCTTATTCAAACAACTCCATAGTTTAAATCAAAGATTTTACTTGATAAAAAAATTTTATAATGAAAATAACATTTGATTTGTATTTTCAGACATTAGCACAAAGGAAATACAAAGCTGCTTGAGAAAATCTTAAAGCATTTTTATATATTTATTTAATTTTATTTATTTTCTTTTTTTATTGGAAATTTGTAAAGAATTTAATGAGTTTCATTATGACATAGGTTTCATTGTGACATTTCCATATATGCATTTCATTGTATGTTGCTCACATAACTTCCCCCTTACCCTTTCATGACCCTCCTCCCCTATCCTCACCCCCCACCAATGATCTCCTTTTTGCTTGCAGGTCTTTTTGTGAGAATCTTTATCTATATACCTGCATTCCTATTTTGATTTAAGTTCAAACTTTTTTTTATCTACCTTTTTACGTTCTCAGCAGTATTAGATGAATGATCTAGTCTGTTTACATTATTGCCAGCCTTTGGTGTTATTGCTTATTATTATTATTATTTCAGCTATTCTTATAGTTTTTCCCATCTTCCCCTTTTTTCACACCATACTAACAAAGTTGAGCTGTTTATGTTGAGGTTGCCCTCTCCCCTTTCACTCCTCCTCACTGGCCCTCCTCCCCCTCCTGTCTTCTCCAATCATCGCGTCCCTCTGCTAGATCCCTCCCTTCTTCTTTCCATGCCTTAAATTGTCCCTCTAAGCTAAGGTTAATTGAGCTTTTTATTATGTCTCAATTTATGTATAGGATTTTTTTCTTCCTTTAAGTTGGATTCAGCTCTCACATACAAGCGAGAACATACGGTATTTCTCTTTTGGGGCTTAAATTCGTTCACTTAAGCTGATGTTCCCCAATTCTGTCCATTTTGCTGCAAATACCATTTTTTTTTTAAATTGCTGAGTAGTATGCCATTGTGTATATGTATGTACCATATATTTTTTATCCATTTTTCTGTTGATGGGCACTTTGGTTGATTCTATATCCTTACTATTGTGAAACGTGCTACATTGAACATGGAGATGCAGGTGTCTCTGTGGTATGATGACTCATTGCCCTTTGGGTATATTCCCAGTAGTGGTATAACTGGGTCATATGGCAGATCTATTTTTAATTTTCTGAGGTACCTTCATATTGATTTCCAAAGTGGTTGAACCAATTTACAGTCCCACCAGCTGTGTAAGAGGGTTCCCTTTTCTCCACAACCTTGCTAGCATTTGTTGCTATTTTATTGATCTTGGCCATTCTTACTGGAGTAAGGGGGAATCTCAGAGTAGTTTTGATTTGCATTTACCTAATGGCTAGGAATACTGAGCATTTTTTCATGTGTTTCATGGCCTTACAAACTTCTTCATTTGAGAAATGTCTGTTCGATTCCTTTGCCCACTTGTATATTGGATTATTTGTTGTGGGAGTTGCTTTTTTGAGTTCTTTGTAAATTCTGGAAATTAGTCCTCTATCTGATGTATAGTATGTGAAGATTTTCTCCCATTCAGTGGGGATTTCCTTGACTCTGTTGATTGTTTTTCTTTGGTTTACAAAAGCTTTTTAATTTCATATAATCCCATTTATCTATTCTTGTTCCAATTTCCTGAGCAATTGCTATCTTATTAAGGAAATGCTTTCCTGTGCCTGTATGTTGGAGCATATTGCCTATCTTTTCTTCTAGTAATTTTAAATTTTCTGGGTTTTTTTGTTGAGGTCTTACATCTCAAGGATTGCAGATTGGTTTTTTCTGATCCTTTCTATCTGCGAGGAGAGTACAGACTCCAGATGAGAGAACTTCTTCCCAGGATCTTGAGGATGCTGGTGGTATTAGCTTTGATATCTATTAGCATATTAATAATCAAAATTCAGAATTTTTATTCTAGCAGCTCCAGAAATCAGGATCCATTTGGTATTGTCTGTTGAGAGGCATTGGTCTGTGGGATCTTCGCATCCAGTGTGTCCTTTCATGTTTCGTGTATTTTTTTGCTGAGGCTTGCCCATTGCTTGGTCTGGGAGTTAGGTTCCACCTCCTTCAAATGTGAAGATTCTCTCTCTGATGTTCTTTTGAGGTGGGGTGATGATGAGTCTCTGGTGCTTTTCTCTCAGTCTCCTGCTCCAATCTCACATTGAAAGCTAGCAGGTCTGGGGGAAGGGGTTTCTGTGCAGCATCCCTCCAGCAGGGTTGATGGCAGAAAGTCCACACCAGCCTCTTCGGCTGGCCAGGGTTTCAGGATGCTCTTGGGATCCTGCTCCGTGGGATACTCTGCCTGCCCTGTGGGATACTCTGCCTGTGCCATGCTAGCAAGAGAGGTGGCATGTCCCCTGGTACCCCAACAAGACCCCTGGCTTCTCCGCAGAGTTCACGCATCAAGATGTCAGCTCAGAGAGCGCAGCCCAAATGGCAACAGTGGATGATGGTGAGCCAGATCCAGATGCTGGGCTCACTGCCCTCTTGAACCAAGCCCCACTGCGCTTCCTTGCAGATCCCCCGCTGCAGTGGGCAGGATGATACTGTGCTACCCCCAGTGAATCTGGGATCTGGGCTCCTGTGTGGGACTTGTGCTGCCCTGCTCTCCTGTCGTGAACTGCATGGCCAGGACCTCTGCAGGGGGAGAATGGCAGCTGCACCGGAGCACTGCCACACTCAGAATCTGGGTGCCTTCTGTTCTTTGTGTGTCTTGAGCTCTACTGTGCTCACTCACCAGTTCCACATGGCAGTGGGTGGGATGATTCCATGCTACCCCAGTGAATGTGGGCCTGTGCTCCTGTGTGGGACTCATGTCACCCTGTTCTCCTGTGGAGAACTGTGTGGCTAGGACCTCTGCAGAGGGGAAATGGTGGCTGTGCTGGCCACGCACTTGGAGTCTGGGTGTCCTCTGTCTTATCCTGTTGTCCTGAGCCTCGCTGTACTTGCTTGCCACTCCCACACTGCAATGGGTGGGACAATATTGTGCAACTTTCAGAGGGTCTGTGGCACATGCTCCCATGTGGGACCCATGCCCCACTGTCCTCCTATTGCAAGCTACAGGGTCAGGATCTCCACAGCAGGGCAATGGTGGGCATGCAGCTGGCATCGCACTTGGTGTCCAATAATCACTCATAAGTTGCTCCCCATGGGAAGTGCTACCTGTGTCTTACCAGCAGGATGTTGGTGGGCTGCCAGAGCTGCACTCCTTGGGGGATCTGAGCTCCAGATGCCAGAGTGAATTTTTCCCTTGGGCTGTACATTCTCCATGCTCTGTGATCCAGGTGATGGGGGATTGTTTGCAGTGGTTTCGCTAGTTCTTCTCCACTTTTGGTTTTCAATCTCATTGATCTCTGGGGTCTCTCTACCCTCTGCATAATCCACGTGGAATTGCTGGTAGGTTTTCTGGTGGTCCAGTTCTGTGTAGATGACAATTTTCTCTTCCCACTGGAGCAAGTCTCCGTGTCTCTGGTGGTGCATTCTCACTGACCTGTCATGCTGATTCCTTCTCCCCTTTCAAAAATTCCTCCACCATTATATATATATATATATATATATATATATATATATATATATATATATATATTCTAACTTATTTCTCTGTCAGACCGATCAATATGAGTTCTAAGCCACTGTTTAAGCTCTCCTATCTTTCCATGTCTCAAGGTGGGTGTTATCTGTCTACCATCTTTGCTGAATCTCTATTTACTTCATTTATTATTTTTTTGAGACAGGATATCTCTATGTAGCCCAGGCTGGTCTGAAATTCCACACCCCCCTGCCTCAGCCTCATTAATAGTGCTGGAACTACAAGTATATGCCACCACTCTTGGCTAAAATAATTAATTTAAAAGTAGTGTCATTGAAGTGCCTGCAAGCATAAAACTGTCAGATCTCAGAAGCTAAGCAGGGTCGGGCTTGGTTAGTACTTAGATCAGAGACCACCTGGGAACACCAGGTGTTATAGGCTTGGGGGAAGGACCTGGAAACCCACTCCCAAAAATCAGTCCACCATTGAAAACCCTATGAACAGCAGAGAAGCACCAACAATAGTGTTTTACCTGGTGTACCTAAGGTCGCTATGAGTCAGACACCTACTAGATGGCACCTAAGAACAACAACAACAACAATCATGGAGCTGTTCTTCTTAAACTATCTGTGGGCAAAGCACAAAATTTTTATTTCCCATCAACCATGGACTGATACTTTTATAAAAATAAAGACTCATGTTTTCTGGTGCCATAGCAATGTTCAATGCCAAGAAATATCCTGAATGCCTGCTCTTAGTATTTGCAGTGACCTAGTGGTCCACACATAAGGGTACGTGCCAGCAGGCTGTGGGCCACACTGAGCAGCAGACAGAGGCTTCACTATAGCAAAGACTTACACCAGGAAGAGACTTGCTGTGCTTCCTTAAAGAAACACAAGAACTAAAATGTGAGAGCCATGCATTCTGAGCTTCCAAGGTTTATAAGCAGAAGGTTATAGACAGAAGGAAAAGATCCAGAAAATCCTACATGATGCTGAAGGACAAGAACAGACCTGGAGGACAGATACTAGCCGACTTGATGTCACCATATTCAAGACTATAATGTTGGTAGAAGAACAGACAGAGCCATGGAATAGAACAGAGGCCAGAGGCAGGTCCACGTGAAGTTGGTCCACTGACCTGTGCAAAAGAGCAAAGGAAAGAGAGCAGAGAAGGTAGTCTTTCAACATATGGTGCTGGAATGGCTAGAGAGCACATTCAAAATTGTGTGTGTGTGTGTGTGTGTGTGTGTGTGTGTGTGTGTACGTGTGAGTGTGGATGTGGGTCTTATACCCTTCACAACTCAACATCAATCACAGGCCAAGATGTAAAATGCAAAGCTATAAAAATCCTAGAAGATACAATATACATGAAAATCTAGATGATCTTGGGTTTTATGATGACTTTTTATCTAGAACACAAAAGCCACAAACCATGAAAAATATTCATAAACCAGACTTCATTAAAATTTAAAGTTTTGCTGGGCGTGGTGGTGCATGTCTATAAATCCAGCACTTGGGAGGGAGAGGCAGGATGATTATGAGTTGGAAGCCAGCCTGGGCTATAAAATGAGACTCTGTTTCAAAAATGCAATCAATCAATCAATCAATACAACTTTTAGCCAGGTATGGTGGTGCATGCCTGGAATCCCAGCACTCTGAGTCAGAGGCAGGAGGATCACTGCAAGTTTGAGCCAGTCTAGGCAGTGTGGGGAGTTCCAGGTGAGCCAAGGCTCCTTAGTGAGCCTCAAGAAAAAAGAAAATTTCTACCCTTTGAAAGACACTGACAAGAAAATAGAAAGCTCCAGAATGAAAGAAAACATTTTCAAAACACATATCTGATATAGAGTTGTTAACCAAAATAAAACTCCTAATAAAGATTGTTAATTGGCTCAGTGCAGTGGCACACACCTAAACTTGCAATGACTTGGGAGCAGAGGCTAGAGAAGCACAAGTTCAAGGCCATAAGCAGCTTGTATAATGTTGTGACCCTGTCTCAAGATGAAAAACTAAAATAAAAAAGAGAATGGGGGTTACAGTTCACTGGTAGAGCACTTGCAAAGTACGTGTGTGGCCCTTTGTTCAGTCCCCCAGTACAGAAAACAAACAAACAAAAAAGATTCTCCACTATGTAACTGGGGAAATGGAAATTAAAACAACAATGATGTACCACTCTTTATTTATTTATGTTGTTGTTAGGTGCCATCGAGTCTGTGTCTGACTCATAGCGACCCTATGTACAACAGATGAAACATTACTGTCAGTGTTTCTCTGCTATTCATAGGGTTTTCAATGGACGATTGATTGTGTTTTGGGAGTGGGTTGCTGGGTCCTTTTCCCAAACCTACAGCACCTGGTGTTCCAAGGCAGGGTCCCATCCAAGTACTAACTGTCAGGTAAGAGACTGAAACACATAAATTCTATTAGACCTTTACTGAGCAGGAGCTACTGGGGCTGTCTCTAACAAAGGAGAGAACAGCTGCTGTGGAGAGGAAAGAATTAGGTTTTTATGGGCTCTAGCAGGGAAGGGGAAGAGGTAGCCAACATGTCACATTGGGATAGGTAGAAAGAGGGTGTGTGAAGGGTTCTAATGGGCTGGAAGACGGAAAAGGAAGTAGTCATCAGTTGCTGCGCCCAGGGTAGATTTTAGGTTAGGTTTTAGTGGTTTGGGCAGGCTTTGGAGGACTGGGGTATCATGGGTAGAAGAAGGCATCATCTTATAGGAAGGTGCCATTTTGTAACAGGTCCTACCCAACACTAACCAGGCCCAACCCTGCTTAGCTCCCAAAATCTGATGGGATCAGATGCCACAGTGGTAGGACTTCAGGCTTCCATCTAGAATAATGGCCAAAATCCGTGACATAAACAATGTCATATGCTGGAGAACTTGTATAGCCATGAGAACTCTCCTAACTGATGGTGGGAATAAATCCCAGCTCAGTTGGTAGAGCACCGCTCTGAAGTCTCTAAGGTCCTGAGTTAGATTCCCAGTACTGCAAAAATGGGAGAAGGACGTGGCAATCCACTCCCAAGGCAATCCCGAAACAATCTGCCATTGAAAACCCTATGAGGGTGGCTATGAGTCAAACACGACTCTGGCATGTACATGGATGGTGATAATACCTTTATTTATAACTTCCCAAACTTGCCAATCACCAACTAAGATGTGCTTTGGTAGGTGACTGGATAAATGGATAAATGGTGGTACATCAATACAATGCAATGTTATTGAGCACTAAAAAGAAATGGCCTGCAGCCATACCACTGTGGCATCTGATCCCATCAGATCATGGAAGCTAAGCAGGGTCAGACCTTGTTAGTACTTGGATGGGAGTCTGCCTGGGAACACCAGGTGCTGTAGACTTAGGAGAAAGACCTAGTAACCCACTCCCAAAAAACAATGAGCCATTAAAAACCCTATGAATAGCAACGAGCCGGACACTAACTCGTTGGTACTTAACAACAACAACAAAAAGAAATGAGCTGTTGAGCCATAAAAAGACAGGAAGGAAACTTATGTGCATAATATTAAGGACAAGAATTCAATTTGAAATGGCTAGATATTTTAGGGGATGGGTTTTAGCTCAGTTGCTAGAGTGCTGCTCTGAGGCCCTGGGTTTGATCCCCAGCATCACAAAATGGGAGAAGGACCTGGCAGCCCACTCCCAAAACAATCTAAAACAACCAGCCATTGAAAACCCTATGAATAGCAAAGAAGCACTGACATAGCGCAGCACATGGCACAGTGTTGGGGAGTGTTTTGTTCTGTTGCACATTGGGTCATTACGGGTTGGACCTGACCCAATGGCACCTAACAACAACAATGATGACTACAGATATCATATGTTCCCAACTGTGACATTCTGGAAAATGCAAAATGATGGAGACACTAGAAAGGTCAGTAGTCGTTAGGGGTTGGACGGAGGGAGGTATGTAGAAGCAGAACTTTGAGCATTTTTAGGGTATGGATAAATACTTTGTAAAGTACAAAACCATGCTCATGGATGCCACAGCAATTTTAAACTACTCTATATTATACTGTAGGGCTGCGACTTAGCTCAGTTGGTAGAGCACTGCACTGTAGTCTCTGAGGTCCCGAGTTCAATTCCCAGCACCGCAAAAATGGGAGAAGGACCTGGCAATCCACTCCCAAGGCAATCTCGAAACAGTCAGCCATTGAAAACCCTATGAGGGTCATATGAGTTGGACACTGACTTGATGGCACCTAACAACAACAACATATTATACTGTAATAGTAGCCACAGGTTATTTATAGTTTTTTTTTTTTCAAACATACAGCATCAGGAGTGAAACCTAGTGTTGATTGTGGGCTTTTCCTAATGTGTCAGTGTTGGCTCATTAGTTTTAACAAACATACAACTCTGGAAGGGGTGTTGATAATGAAGGAATCTGTGCATTTGCTGGGGCTGGGTGTATTTGGAGAATCCCCATTTTATTCTCAGTTTTGCTACAAACCTAAAGATACTCTAAAACCTGTCTACTGCCGGGCGTGGTGCCGGGCGCATGCCTGTAATCCCAGCGGCATGGGAGGAGGAGGCAGGAGGATCGCAACTTCGAGACCAGAGGCAGTCTGCGTAACTTAGCGAGACCCGGTCTCAAAAAGTAAAAAAAAACTGGCTGGGGATGCAGCTCAGTGGTCCAGCGCTTGCAAAGCATGCAGGCGTGAGGGACTGGTTCAAACCCCAGTGCCGAAACAAACAAACAAACAAACAAACAAACAAACACCTGTCTACTAAAATTATATTCAATAAAAATAAATCCTTAGTAGAGAAGTATTCATCGGTGAAGTTGGGATAGTTGAAAATCTGTGAAAAAGTCATTTAGCAGTAATGCAGGTAAAATGTTCTGGGCAGAAAATTCTATTTATTCTGAGGAATGCTAACAATGCAAAATGTAATGGGCCAAGAAGTCCAGAAGATTCTGCCAATTTTTCTTAGGAAACGTCGTTTTGTGAGATAACAAACAAGGTGAGACTGACCAGTCAAGAAGAGATAGTAGTCAGGTGTTTGTGTGCACACCTGTAAATATCCTGTGATGGCTACTGGAGAGTGTGAGCTGACCCTCCACAGCCTCTCATTCTCTTTTTCACTTTTGTTTTGTTCTGTTGATAGAGGGTCTTGCTATGTTTTTTGCCCAGGTTGGCCTCAAACTCCTGGGCTCAGAAAAACCTCTTAACTCAGCCTCCCAAGTATTTGGGATTAGAGGTGTCAGCCATTCTGCCAGCCCTTTTCCACTTGTAAACAAGCTCTGTGTGGCAGTGATGGGGAGGCATGTTGTTGTTGTTAGGTGCCATCGAGTCACGTCCGACTCATGGCGACCCTCACAGGGTTTTCAATGGCGGTTTGGGGATTGCCTCAGGAGTGGATTGCCACGTCCTTCTCCCATTTTTGTAGTGCTGGGAAATGAACTCGGGACCTCAGAGACTGCAGTGCAGCACTCTACCAACTGAGCTAAGTCCCAGCCCAGAGAGGCATGAGGTGAAATAATAACTGGGGCCACAGCGGGCCTCCGAGGTGTCCAGCTTTACAGGGAAGCCAGGGCCTAGGTTCTGATTCTCCGATTTGCAGAGCTGGAATTGGTTTCTGCCAGTGTGCTTAGGGTGGAAGGGGATCCATTCATATCAACAAACATACAGTCTTCACAGACCTTTTCAACGAATGGTCTGGGAGAAATTGACCATCTGTAGTCCCCACTTCCCCCCTCCAAAATACAGTTAAACTTTATACCTTATGCAAATAGGAATTCCAATTGAATCACTGGCTTAATGGTAAACTTTAAAACTATGAAATTTTGGTGTCTAGGTAAAGAGTTCTTAGATTTGTTGCCAAAACACAAGTGATAAAACAACAAAAAAAAAAACGACAAACTAGACCTTATCAAAAGAAAATGTTTACTCTAAAAGACCAGATCAAGAGGAGTAAAAGAAGCCGGGCGTGGTGGCATGCACCTGTAATCCCAGTGTCTCGGGAGGCAGAGGCAGGAGGATTGCAAGTTCGAGACCAGAGGCAGTCTGCGTAACTTAGCGAGACCCTGTCTTAAAAAGTAAAAAAATGGGCTGGGGTACAGCTCAGTGGTCCAGCACTTGCAATGCATGTGTGAGGCCCTGGGTTCAACCCCAGGTACGGGAAAAAAAAAGAAAAGAAAGAAAGAAAGAAAAAAAAGAAAGAAAAAAAAAAGAGGAGTAAAAGACAATCAGCAACCTTGGAGAAAGCATTTGCCAACCTAAATCTGAGGAAGGACTGATGCCTGGGATATACAAAGTACTCTCAAACTAACTGAGAGAAAAAACAGCCAAGATACAGATGGACGTTCTGCCAAAAAGAGTATACAGATGGCAGTTGCCTGACTTCATCAGCCATCAGGGAAACGCAAAATAAATCCACAATTAGCCATTACTACATAGCTAGTGCCTGCAGCTGTAGCACTGTGGCTTCTGATCTCGTCAGATCTCGGAAACTAAGCAGGGTGGGGCCTGGTTAGTCCTTGGATGGGAGACCACCTGGGAACACCAGGGGCTGTAGGCTTGGGAGACAGACCTGGAAACCCACTCCCCAAAACCGATCCACCATTGGAAACCCTATGAACAGCAGAGAAGCACTGATAATAGTGTTTCACCTGTTGTACACAGGGTCGCTATGAGTCTGACACAGACTCAACGGCACCTAACAACAACAACAACACAGCTAGTACAATGGCTAAAAATAGGTACAATAGCAAGTCCTAATGAAATCAGAGGAGCAGGGCCACTCACACACTGTCCTGGGGATGTTGAATGGTACAACTACTCTGGAAATCAGTTAGGCAGATTCTTAAAAACCCACACCTGAGAATACAAGACAATTCAGCAAGTGCAGCCATTCTTCCCAGAGCAGCAAAATCTTACATCTGCACCAAAAACTATACATGAACGTTCATCATGGCTTAGTTTACAATAGCCCCAAACTGAAGCATCCCAAATACCCTTCAGTTGGTGAATGCTAAGCTGTGGTTTACACGTTAAACTCCTATGACCACATCCATTACCACTCAGCAACAGAAACTATTAATGCACAGAATAATGTGCACGAATCTCCAGGGAATTATATTGAGGGGGAAAAGCTAATCCTCAAAAGGTTACATATTGTATGATTCTGTTTACATAACTTTTTGTTTCCTTGCTTGTTTTTTGGTTTTCTGAGACAGGGTCTGCTGTTTAGCCCAGATTGGCCTTAACTTCAAAATCCTCCTGTCACAGAACCCCGAGTGTTGGAATTACAGGCATGTGCCACCACGTCCAGTTAACATTTTAAAATGAAATTTTAGAAATGCAGAGAAATAGATTAGTGATCACCAGGGTTGAGGGCCTGGGAGGTGGTGGCTAGGGTAGATAAGATGAGGGTCGTGTTAAAAGAAGAAAAAGGCATGTAACCCCGTTCTGCAAGTAGATTGGGGTGGTGGACACAGAACCCCAGATGTGTGATAAAACTGTACAGAACTAAACACACACGTACATACACCATACAAATGAGGAAATCTGAGGAAATCTGCATAAGATTAGTGGATTAAATCAATATCAGTGGATGACCATGTATTCTTTATTTTGAAGTAGAGTTTTATTGGATAAAAGATAGTACACATCTTAGTTGTGAGCTTATTAGATAAAGGGTAAGGAAGAGTAAACACTTTCAGGGTAAAGTGCAGGCATGTGTATGTGTTGTTGTTAGGTGCCGTCAAGTTGGTCTGACTCACAATGACCCTATAGGGTTTTCAATGGCTGATTGTTTTGGGAGTGGACTGCCACATCCTTCTCCCATTTTTGCCGAACTGGGGATCGAACCCAGGTCTGCAGAAATTGCGGAGCAGCACTCCACCAACTGAGCTAAAACCCACATGATGCCACAAGGGGAAAATTCCACACCTGACCTCCTGTGATGGGCTTCAGTCAAAATGGGGGAGCACTGGATATATTGTATAAAATCTCCTTTGGTTTGTGTGTGTGAGGAATATCAGGTTTTGGCTTGGGTCCCATCCCCAAAATAACTCTCAGTGTATGTGCAAATATTTCCACATCTGACAAAAAACCCAACTCTGAGACATTTCTGGTCCTCCACATTTCAGATAAGAGAAATCTGTACTCCAGTTTTCCAAGATGTCGTGAAAAGAAACCTGGGGAAGGATGCGTTGTCTCTCTCTGTATTTTTACTTCCAAATGCATGGGAATGTACAAAGACCTCAATACGTGTTTCAACTACAAAATAACTCTTCATTGATTTCCTGGGGATGTGCCCCTCTGAGCTGCCCTTCAGTGGCATAAAAAAAGAGCAGCTGCCCTTTGTCAAAGCTGGCCATTGGTGATGGGTTTCCGGCAGAGTGAGATCTCATATAGACCCTAACCTGACCCGTCCACTTAACAGAGCCAGCCTTGGGGACAGTGATGGCATCTTTTTCCCCAGCTAACCATCAGTGATGGGCTGGGATTTAGCTCAGTTGGTAGAGTGCTGCGCTATAGTCTCTGAGGTCCTGAGTTCAATTCCCAGCACCGCAAAAATGGGAGAAGGGCCTGGCAATCCACTCCCAAGGCAA
>VMDO01032020.1:0-19455 GCA_007922755.1 Pedetes capensis
TAATATATTTAAGGTGATGGAAGTGCAAGCAAAACTGATTTAATTGTTGCATAATGGATATATCAAATGACTTATTACTATGTACCCCACTAACATGTATAAATAAAAGTATACTTTTTTAAAAAGAACTCTTTAACACATAATTTTATTATTATATACTTAGAAGCAGAATAATTTTATGTAAAAACTTTCTAGAATTATTTTGCTCTGAAAGAGTTTCAGTAATTCAATCATTTCATGAATATATCTATTAAGAAATAAGGTGTTATGCTTAATAACCAGCATAATACAAGGACGAATAAGATATCCCTGACCTCAAGAAATTTATGACTTGGATATAATTTAAATAGTACAAGACTATTTTTTATACTGCAATGTATAAAAGTGGATAGCTGATATTTCAATATTACAAATTGGTACTGTCATATACAGGGCACAGTAGTAGATTCCAAACACCCAAAACACTGTTTGATACACAATAGATATAATTTATATCTACTACATATGTATTGGGGCTGGGTCTTAGCTAGTTGGTAGAGTGCTTCTTTGAGCACTCTGAAGCCCTGGGTTCGATCCTCAGCACCTCAAAAGTGGGAGAAGGACCTGCCATCCCACTCCTGCAATAATCCCCCCAAAATCAGCCATTGAAAAACCTATGAATAGCAGAGAAACACTGACATAGTGCCAGGCAGGGTACAGTGCCAGGGAATATTTTGCTCTGCTGTACATCGGGTTGCTATGAGGTCGACCCAACTCCATGGCATCTAACAACTGCACATATTGAGATGGGTCTTGCTATATTGCCCAAACTGGTCTTGAACTAGTGAACTCAAGTGATCCTCCCACTTCAGCTTTCCAAATATTGCCTAAGGCTATAGACACAGACCTCCCCTCCTGGCAATAAATACATCTTGAATGACTCAATTCATTATTCATTTAGAGCAGAAGAGTAATATCCATGGGACTGGTTCCGAAGGCCTTTAATCAGAACAAAAAGCTGTCTTGAGTATTTGAGTATTTAAGTATATAAATGTGCATAGTATGCTTCCTAGTTTCCTTTGCCTTACATTAACCCCTGATTCTGATTTTTAATTTTTTAAATAACCACTTGGCCCTTTATTCCTCTTTGGTTTAATTTAGGTCAAAAAAAAAAAAATACACACACCCACACCCATACCCACACACATACATATACTTTTTTTTTTTGGCTGTGCTGGGGGTTGAACCCAGGGCCTCGCGCTTCTATGTTTTCAAGTGCTGTACCACTGAGCTGCACCCTCAGCCCATTTTTTTCCCTTTCTGAGACAGGGTCTCACTAATTATGCAGACTGCCTCTGATCTTGGATTTGCAATCCTCCTGCCTCTGCCTCCAGAGTCCCCGTGATTACAGGTGTGCGCCACCATGCTCGGCTCTCAAGGCTGTATTTGATGACACAAAATTCCACAACTTCCAAGATCTCAAACTCTTTAAATATCACTCTTTAACCACAATTTCCACATTTCTAGACCCTTATTTTTCAACATAACTTCTGATCTCTCCCAAGGTTACCACTTTATCCTATCTACAATCCCTCTCAATCCCATCAACCTCTCTCCCTTGTTAGCCCTAAAAGAGAACTCACACCTGCTATGTTTACTTACTCCCCACTCTTGGATCTTTAATATTCAAGATAATCCCTATGCTTCACTTCTACTTGGTCAGTAAAGTCATAGGAGTTTTCCTAATCACCATATTAAGGGTTGGGATTTAGCTCAGTTGGTAGAGTACCACTCTACAGTCTCTATAGTTCTGGGTTCAATTTTTTCATTTTTACACTAGTGTCAGTAGATGCTCCCAAATAAAACCAGTCTTGACTAAAACCTTAAGTTTTTCTCAGGGAAAATATCTGCAAACTGAGAAGTTATAAAATCATAATACTTTCAGAAGACCACGGTTATTTAAAAGATAGATACTGACATTCAAACATAGTTTCTGTACAATGGATGGAAATTTAATTTTAGTTTCTATTTGAACAGATAAATAACAATGTGTACATTTTGTATAATTAAAATTAATATATATCTGTAAGGACAAGTTTCTCAAACTATAATAAGCTAAATACTTTTCAGCAGAGTTTTTCAAATTCTACTAAGGAATCTATATAAAAATGATTAAAAGCAATACACAAATGCTAGTACATCAGTAACAAGGTGTGATAATTCCAAGTGTCATTATTAATGAACAATATAATTAATGAACATAATTAATGAACAATATAATAATTTTTTTCCTCTTACAGAACAAAAATACTATAAATAATGAACTAATGACTTGAATCTAAACTACCAGTGAATAAAATCTCCTGTCACTAAGGAAAAATTGGAAAATCATATTAAAACAAAATAATTATAAGGAATAAGTATGTTTAAGCATGCAACCTTTAAAAAAAAAAAGAGACTGCTTAATCTAATTCTACATGTTATTTTTTCCCCAAGTACTACAAAAAGAAAGGAAGGAAGAAAGGAAAGAAGGAATAATTCTATAGTTAATGGTGACAAAATATTTCTCTTCAAATAATCTTCATTTCATTCCTATCTTCTCATAATATTTGGAGCCAGTTAAGTTTTATATTTTAATATTTAAAATATAGCACCCATATGAAGAGTTTTGGTTCTCTGACTTTTCATTAATATGCCCATAAATAGAAAATACAAGACAATATGGCAACTGAGAGATACTTCAAACAAGCTGAAAAAAAAAAGTGATTCTTTATTATAGCCACTTTAAAAATATGCTACTTCATGTTGTATTGGGCAGAAAATTGAAATCTAAAATTGAGAGAAGGAAAAAGGAACTGGGTGCTATGCTGTGTTGTTATTGGGTGCCATAAAGTCAGGTACGACTCATAGCGACCCTATGTACAACAAAATGAAACACTACCAGACACTGTGCCATGCCCAGGCACTACTGTAAGTGCTTCTTTGCTATTCATAGGGTTTTTCATGGCTGATTGTTTTGGGAGTGGGCTGCCAGATCCTTTTTCTAAGCCAACAGCACCTGGTACTCCCAGGTGATCTCCTATCCAAGGACTGACCAGGCCTGGCCCTGCTTAGCTTCTGAGATCTGATGAGATCAGGTGCCAGAGGGCTATGGCTGTAGACCTTACTTAAGCTAGACAGTTGAAATTTTGAGAGCCTTTAAGATTTATATATACTTAAAACAGTGACAACTTGACTGAACGACACCTAAAAACAAAAACACTGACAAACCAACTTAAAAGGAAAACAGTGTTAATATTGTAATATAAATACTCAGAAACTTTGTTTTTATCTACAAAGTTCTAGAGAAGCTCTCTCACATTGTTTTGATGATTTTCTATTGACTGTAAATTTTAAACGTGATTATCTTTTAAATAATTAAATCCTAACTTTGATTTTTGTTGTTTTATACATTGCCTCTTCAATAAGGTCAATTGGTCTTTTAAGATTCCTAAATCCTATAGCTTACAACACTAATCCTCAACTAGAATCTGCATGTTGTTTTTGTTGGGTGCCCTTGAGTCTGGTCCTTTTCACAGTGACCCTCATAGTGTTTTCAATGACTGCTCTGGGACTGTTTTGGGGAGTGGACTCCCACATCCTTCTCCCATTTTTGTGGTGCTGGGGATCAAATCTGGGTCCTGAGAGAGTGCAGAGCAGCACTCTACCAACTGAGCTAAACCCCAGCCCCAGGGTCTGCATAGTCAGTTGATAGTGCCAGTGCAGTAAATAACAATTCCCAAAAAACTTGTGCTTTTTTTTTTTTTTAACATTGAAACATTTTATTTCTAGGTATGTATTATATCCCTAGGAAAGGAACCCCACGATTTTTCCTTTGTGTGTATTTTTATCCTGCTTATTCATGGCCCACGATACTATCTGAGGTTGTCAGTACAATGAAACCAAACTGACAGAATGAGAGCATGTTATTTAGTCACTTTTCTAGATCTTGAGTTGCACATCAAACCTGGGGCTGATCACTCCACACTTTTTTAAGCTACTTGTGAAATTCACAACAATATTCTCAGCACTATGATCATTGATGATTCCAATTTGCCAATGTAGCCTGTTCTATCATCACAAAAATCAGACAATGACTTTGGAGCAGGCCT
Organism: Pedetes capensis; assembly: GCA_007922755.1. Classification (NCBI taxonomy): domain Eukaryota; kingdom Metazoa; phylum Chordata; class Mammalia; order Rodentia; family Pedetidae; genus Pedetes; species Pedetes capensis. The sequence continues at coordinate 4,131 of VMDO01032020.1, forward strand.
AAAAAGAACATGGCATTTGCTTCTCCTTTTGGCATTGTTAATGCTAATGACAGGCCATTCACGTACACTCTTATGGTAACACATGAAAAATGGTGGCCCAGAAAACTTGCCAACCAGTTAAATTTATCATCTGATTTTCAACTCCTAGTCCTGAAAACTCATCTGTCCTGCTCTTCTTTTCCTTATATTTCATTCATAATTTTTTCTTATATAACAGGCACTGAAAATAGATATGGTCCCAGCCCTATAAAAATAAAGGAAAGGACAAATAAATCAACAACAAATGTATAATTATATATTATGAAGAGTGGTATGGAGAAAATTAATAAGTACAGAGAGAGACAATATTGGAGTAATTACCCAGGCATGATGATTAAGTACAGACAGGTCTAATTAAAGTCTGTATTAGTCAAGATTCTTCAGAGAAACCGAACTAATAGGATTCAATGATTTGTTGTAAGAAATTGCCTCATGAGATAATGGAGGTTGAACCAGGAAAGCCAGTAAGATAGTTTTCTGAGAACTAGAGAGCTCATATTCTTAGTCCCAGTACCTGGGAGAAGACTGATATCCAATATCAAGTAGTCAAGCAGAGAAAACAAATTTTCTCCCCCTCTATCTTTTGATTTCATTAAGGCCCTCAAGGAAATGAATGATGCCCATTCCAATGTTGTTGTTGTTAGGTACCATCGAGTCGTGTCCAACTCACAGCGACCCTCATAGGGTTTTTTTTTTCCTTTTTTTTTTTTTGAAATTTTTAATGTATACCTTAATGTGATTCATTCTGACATGTTTTTCATTGTGGCATTTCCATATATGCATTTTGATGTACATTATTCATATAGGTGCCACCTTACCCTCTTGTATGCTTCCCCCCCATCTAAGTCTTCTCTATCATTTACTTGGTAATATTTTTCTATATATCCTTGGGTTCCAGTTCTGTTTAAGATAGAAACTTTTCCTGTAGTGAACTTTATCTTGTCAGAACAACTGCATGCATTTTCTAGACAATTTATATTGACACCATTCTTAGCTTTTTTTTTTCATTTTATTTTAATCAGACCTTTGAATAGGATTTTTCCTTCTTATAATTTTGATTCAGCTTCCACGTATGAGTGAGAACATGTGGTGTTTCTCTTTCTGAGCTTCTTCATAGGGTTTTCAATGGCTGTTTCGAGGTTGCCATGGGAGTGGATTGCCACGTCCTTCTTCCATTTTTGCGGTGCTGGGAATCGAACTCAAGACCTCAGAGACTGCAGAGAGGCGCTGTACCAACTGAGCTAAATCCCAACCCCCCCATTCACATAGGGGAGGGCAATTTACTCAGTACACAGATTCTAATACAATCCTCATCTGGGAATATTCTTATACATATCCAGAAATGTTTAATTTGAGCACCAGTCAAGTGGACACATAAAATTAATTTCTGGACATTTTATCTGGGACAAAGCATGAGAAAGAATCAGCCATAATAGGCTCTTTTAGACAAAAAGAAGGCAAACTTTAGGTCTTGAGCCAGGAAGGTTTTCTTCCTGAAGAAGTAAAAGGTCAGGGAGGCTGAAAGATAATGGGCTAGAATGAGTCGAGAACTGGATAAATTTTAGTGAGTAGGCAAGTTTAATGAAAGAATGTATGTAACCTTATGTATCAAACAGGTTCAAATATATAAATCACCCAACTCAATATGGCTTGGTCAAAAGGTTAATGTAATGACTCATATAATGCAAAAGATTTTATAAACATTAGATGAAGTCAGGATGAAGAAGTTATACTAAAGCTTTACCAAGAACCAATTTCTCTTCTTTTGGTTTTACTCTCTCATCTGAGTCCCTCCTCCCAGTTTTGTTGGGTGGGGAATAGGGTAACCTTCTTCACCAGGGTCAATGAAAATACCAGAATGAAATCTCTTAGTCTGACTCACATCATGGGCGCATTCCTTAATCAATCACTCTTGTCTGGGAAATGTGATGTTTGGGTTGCATAACCTACCTAGGTCACAAGGAATCCATGGAGTCTGTCGTAGGTAAAAACTAAAAGTGAAGTAAGTAATATACTTCAGAGGGGACAACTCCTGGTAGTGACTAAGTAGTGAAGTGGTCACCAGAATCCAACACAGACAATAATTATAAATACTGGGCTTTAAAAAAATAAAGATATTTAAAAGAATCCAAAAGCAAAGAAAAGTCAGAGGATAGTTTAACCTTGAAAAATGTTAATTACAAGGCATTAGACATGTGACTCTGTGGCTTCCTGGCCAAATAATGCTGCTTAAACATCACAGATACAACTGCAGAAAATAGCAGAATAAAGAACAGCAGACTTATCAACCAAGGGTATAAGAGGTCAGATTTCAGGGCTAAGTAAACATTGGGAAATTTAAAAGAGAGAATTCGAGCTGTGAGTAAACCACACATAAAAATAAGTCCAAATTTAGAGTTTAAACTATCCAAATGCCTAATTGCATGTACACTGTGCATGAATGGGGAAGGACTCCAGGGGTACTGTACAACAGATGGCAGAAAACATAGAGAAATCTACTCCTGAATGTTAGAGCTACATCTAGTAGATATGTTCAGTTTGGTGTTTTGTTTTACTTTTTGGTCCTGGAGGATTGAACCCAGGGTTTCAAGATGCTAGGCAAGTATTCTACCACTGAGCCACACCCTGGCTTCCTTCTTTATTTTTTATTTTGAAACAGGGTCTCACTAAGTTATACAAGATGCCTGTGGCTACAAACTCGCAATCCTCCTGCTTCAGCATCCTGAGCTGCTGGGGCATGCACACCTAGCTGATGTATTTCTTAATTAAGTGCATGCCCTCACCAAGACTAGCTCATGAAGCAGAAAGTTTGATGTGTCACAGTATGGAGTCCAAAGCCAGCAGAGCAGCTGAAAATCAGAGGTTAATCTTAGAAGCAAGGAAACCACAAAGAGAAAGTGATCCATCTCTGCCTATATATTTCACTAAGCAAGAATTTTCAAACACAGACTGAGAGGAACTAGTCTAAGAAAGCACCAATGGGAAGCCAACAGATATCACCAGGATATTTTCAAATCAAAATAAAAGTAAAGTGACTATCAATTTTTAAAAAGAACTTACATGTTAAGATACTAACTTCTATATAATCTATCAGTCAAAGAAGAACCGCCAAAGGAAAATATTAAATATTTTTACTGGAATGTTAACAAAATAACAAGATATAAAAATTTAGGGGTTGCAGCTATAGTAGTACTTAAAAGGCAAATTCATAGCATTAAAATGCATTCATAAAAAAGGACAAAGGCCCTGAAAAACTACAAAAAAAAGAGGAAATAGAATAGAATAGAGATGGAAATAGAAGGTAGATATCAATGAAATAGAAAACAGAAAGTTGATAAAACAGTGAAACTAATAGCCTAGCAGTTTTTGACCAAAAACAGCATGATCCTTTTCCTCCATCCTCCCTATTCATCTGTTTTCACTCTATGTGGCTTTTTGTTTCCCTGGATGAAAAAAGTTCTCAAAAGGAAATATCTTGCCAATGTGGACGAGGTGAAACAAAAAGCAGCAGAAGCACTATGAGGCATCAAAACTGATGAGCTAAAAACCTATTTTGAGCAGTAGAAAAAACACCTCCATAGATGTGTTGCATCAAACCAAAGAGTACCTTGAAGGCGACTAATGTTTGAACATGTAAAAATAAAGCCACTTTTTAAAATAAATAAATTCTGTTTTTGGAGGGTTCCCCCTCATAGTGGCTAAAAACTAGAACTCGTATACATTTCTGGTTTGTTACATTTTTGGTGGGGAATAATAAATCTTATAACCACTTTAGAGAAATATTTGTCAATTCTTAAGAAACTAAATATACATTTACCATATTCTCTAGTGATCCTACTCCCACTACTCATCCAAAAGAAATAAAAACACATGTAAACACAAGGCCTTGTAATTTAAATATTCATAATTGCCACAAAATGAAAGAAGGTGATGTCTATCAACAGGCAAATGAATAAATACATTGTGGCCCAGCCATATGATAGAATATTACTCAGGAAGATAAAATAATGAGCTATTATACACACAATGGTATAAGTTTCAAAAGAATAATGAAAGAAACAAGGCACAAGAATCCAGATTATATGATTTAATTTAAATAAAATTCCAGAAAAGGTCAAATAACAGTCATAGAAAGCAGACCACTAACTGCCCAAGGTGGAGGGATAGAAAAAGGATTCTGATTTGAAAAAGATGCAAGGCAACTTACTGGGGTGATGAAAATACTCTGAAACCTGGTGGTTACATGAATGTCCACATTGCTAAAAATACATCTATTACTCTGTACCCCACCAACATTTACCAATAAAGGGGAAAAAATTAATTGAAGTAAACACTTAAAGTGGAAATTCTTATGGCATATAAATTACCTAAATAAAAAGCCAAAAGTGAGGAGAGCATTTGCATAATTAGCTTCACTCTGATATTGGAAGAACAGATTAAACCTGGGTAAGCATGAAAGTGTGGCTTGGGTTTAGCTCAGTTGGTAGAGTGCTGCTCTGCACTCTCTGAGGCCCTAGGTTCAATCCCCAGCACCACAAAAATGGGAGAAGGATGTGGCAATCTACTCCCAAAGCAATCTTGGAACAATCAGCCATTGAAAACCCTACGAATAGCAGAGAAACATTCTATTGTATATAGGTTTGCTATGAGTCAGACCTGACACAACAGCACCTAACAAGAAGAAGCACTAAAGTGGAGAGAATAGTTAGGAATGAACTGTAATGGGTGAGCCGTTTTAGTGCAGATGAGGGTAGCAGTACAGACAGAAAGAAGTACACAGACTGAAGCCTTTATTTTAAAGGCAGAATCAGTAGGATTTGGATGTGACTTTGACAGAGGAAAACATCTACACATCACTGCATTATAGCTGCAATTCCTGGATGGTAGTAGTATCAACACCCACACGTCTGTCAGTTTGCCACACTGTAGGGGCTGGCATGTTGTGATGAGGCTGAAAGCTATGCCACCAGTATCTCAGATACCAGCAGGGTCATCCATGGTGGAAAGGTTTCATCTGAGCTTCCAGACTAAGATAGATTAAGGAGTAGGACCTGGCGAATCACTCCTGAAACAACTAGCCATTGAAAACCCTATGAATAGCAAAGAGACACTGTCACATATAGTGCTGGAAAATGAGCCTCCCAGGTTGGAAGGTACTCAAAAGACTACGGGGGAAGAGTTGCCTCCTCAGAGTGGAGTCTACCTTGATGATGGAAATGGAGTAAAGCCCCAGGGACTTCCATTTGCTGATGTGGCACTACTCAAAATGAGGAGAAACAACTGCAAACATCCATTAATAATTGGAACATAGAATGTACGTAGTATGAATCTAGGAAAATTAGAAATCATTAAAAGAGAAATGGAGCACACAAACATTGACATTCTAGGCATCAGTGAGCTAACATGGACTGACATGGACCATTTTGAGTCAGATAATCATATGGTCTACTATGCTGAGAATGACAAACTAAAGAGAAATGGGGTTGCATTCAGGATCAAAAAAGACATCTCAAGATCTCTTCTGAAATACAATGCTATCAGTGATAGAATAATATCCATACGCCTACAAGGAAGGCCAGTTAATATGACTATTATTCAAATTTATGCACCCACCACTAAGGCCACAAATGAAGAAAGGAAATATTTCCACCAGCTTCTGCAATCTGAAATAGATCAAATATGCAATCAGGACATACTGATAATTACTGATGACTGGAATGCAAAGGTTGGAAACAAAGAAGAAGGCTCAGTAGTTGGAAAATATGGCCTTGGTGACAGAAACGAAGCTGGAGATCGCATAATAGAATTTTGTGAGATCAATGACCTTTTCATTGCAAATACATTTTTTCACCAACATAAACAGCAACTATACACATGGAATTCACCAGATGGAACACACAGGAATCAAATTGACTACATTTGTGGAAAGAGACGATGGAAAAGCTCCATATCAAATGTGAAAACAAGAACAGGTGCTGATTGTGGATCAGACCATCAAATTCTCATATGCAAGTTCAAACTGACACTGAAGAAAATTAGAACAAGTGTATGAGAGCCAAGGTATGACCTTGAGTATATGCCACCTGAGTTCAGAGACCACCTCAACAATAGCTTTAATGCATTAGACACAAATGATAGGAGACCAGACGAATTGTGGCATGACATCACATATATCATTCATGAAGAAAGCAAAAGGTTATTAAAAAGACAGGAAAAAAAGAAAAGATCAAATTACATGTTAAAAGAGACTCTGGAACTTGCCCTTAACGTCTAGCAGCTAAAGTAAAGGAAGACATGATGAAGTTGAGGAACTAAACAGAAGATTCTAAAAGGCAGCTTGAGAAGACAAAAACAAATATTATAATGACATATGCAAAGAGCTGGAGACAGAAAACCAAAAGGGAAGAACACGCTCTGTATTTCTCAAGCTTAAGAAATTGAAGAAAAAATTCAAACCTTGAGTGACAATAGTGAAAGACTATATATTAAACGATGCAGGAAACATCAAAAGAAGATGGAAGGAATACACAGAGTCATTATACAAAAAAGAATTGGTAGATGACCATCCATTTCAAGAGGTTGCATATGAAGAGGAGCCAATAGTACTGAAGGATGAAGTGGAAGCTTCCTTGAAGGAATTGGCAAAACACAAAGCTCCACGAATTGATGGAATAACAATAAAGATGTTTCAACAAACAGATGCAGCACTGGAGGCTCTAACATGTTTATGCCAACAGATTTGGAAAACAGGTACCTGGCCAACTGACTGGAAAAGATCCATATCTGTGCCTATTCCCAAAAAAGGGGATCCAACTGAATGTGGAAACTATTGAACAACATCATTAATATCACACACAAGCAAAATTTTACTAAAGATCTTTCAAAAGCGACTGCAACAGTATATAGATAGGGAAGTGCTGGAAAATCAAGCCGGATTCAGAAGAGGGTGGGGAACCAAGGATATCATTGCTGATCTCAGGTGGATATTAGCCAAAAGCAGAGAATATCAGAGATGTCTATCTATGTTTTATTGATTATGCAAAGACATTCGACTGTGTGGATCATAACAAACTATGGATAACACTTGGAAAAATGGGAATACCAGAGTACCTAACTGTACTCATGAGGAATCTGTACATGAACCAGGAGGCAGGTTTTTGAACAGAACAAGGAAACACTGCCTGGTTTAAAGTTAGCAAAGGTGTGCATCAGCGCTGTATCCTTTCACCATATCTCTTCAATTTCTATGCTGAGCAAATAAAATGAGAAGCTGGATTTTATGAGGAAGAACATGGCATTATGATTTTGGAGGAAGACTCATTAACAACCTGTGTTATGCAGATGACACAACTCTGCTTGCTGAAAGTGAAGAGGATTTAAAACATTTACTGATAAAGATCAAAGAACATAGCCTTTGGCATGGATAATGACTAAACATCAACAAAACATAAATCCTTACACCTGGGTCAGTATGCAACGTCACCATAAATGAAAAAGGTTAAGATTGTCCATGACTGCTTTACTTGGTTCTACAATCAACACCTGTGGAAGCAGTAGTCATGAAATCAAAAGATGCATTGCTTTGGGGGAAAAAATGTGTCAAAAGAGTATTGAAAAGTAAAGATGCCACATTGAAGACGAAGGTGTGCCTGACTCATGCCATGGTATTATTAATCAGATCATATGGTTATAAAAGCTGACAGGGCATGTTGACTGCAGGATCCTTGCTCTCAATTACTACATTATTCTGCATAAATTCTTTTTTTTTTTTTTTTTTTTTTTTTGCAGGGGGGGTACTGGAGGTTTGAACCCAAGGACTTGAGCATACTTTGTAAGCACTCTACCACTAAGCAGCACCCCAAATCTCCCTTTTATAATTTGTTTTTACTTTGAGTCAGGGTGTCACTAAGTTATGCAAACTGCCTCTGACCTTGAACTTGGAATATTTCTGCTTCAGCCTCCCAAGTTGCTGGGGTCACAGGTGAGCAACACCATACCTAACCATATTTAGTTCTACATAATCTGAACTTGGCCTACTCCCCAGTTTGACCTCCTTTCTGTCCCCCTCTTCTATTTGGCCATAGGACCTATCACCAATCCATTTTTTCCTTCTTTACTAATACAATCCCTATTGTATTCATGATAGTAATATGCTCAGTTAAAAACTACTCTTCCTTGCCTGCCACAAAACTGAGATTATCACTCACAAAGTTCTGATGAAAGAGATGGAAGTGGAAATCTCTGGGTAGGACTTCTGGAAAAGCTCTTCAAAAGTAGTCAGCTGGAATGCAACTTTGTTCCACCTCATTCCCCCTTTTATCCTGGAAAACAGTGCTTTAGGTAGATTTGCTTTTTTGCAACTGTAGGATACACATATGAGCATGAAAATCTCATAGTCAGATGACAGAATGTAAAATTAGAAGTAGCCTAGGTCTGTGATTACATTTCCCACTTCACAACTGCTGGTGTGTTTATCTGTCACACTTTCCTATTCATAATTAATCATTATCATAACAAACACATAACCTAACACTGAGATCTTACTGATCAACTTGCAATTTCCTCAGTATATCATGATTTGGCACACATTTGTAGAGGCTTGGAATTAAGATACACTCGCATTAATTTCTAAAAGAAAAGCAGGCCTACTCCAGCTTTAACTTGTCATTAAGTGCCAGCAGAGTTGTGTCCAACTCATAGCAACCCTCATAGGGTTTTCAATGGTTGGTTGTTTCAGGATTGCCCCGGTAGTGGATTGCCACATCCTTCTCCCATCCAGATTTAACTACATAAGTTTTAAACAGTTTATCAGTTTTACATATTCTGCAGCTTGAGAAGCTTTTATTCAAAGGGATCTACCTCAAAAGATGGATTGAAAACCACTGGTGTACAGTACAGAATGACTATCATTAAACTTCTCAAAGCTGTAGGGTTCTGTTTTTTGGGGTTGTTTTTGGCAGTACTTGAGGTTGAACCTAGGGCATTGCACATGCTGGGCAAGTGCTCTACAACTGAGCCCCAGCAACTTCTTTGTTTTTATTTTTTGTTTTGAGATAGGTCTTGCTAAGTTGTACAGGCTGCCTCTAGCCTCAAATTTGTGGTCCTTGTCCCTCTGCTTTCCCAGTTACTGGGATTACAAGCAAATACCATGGCACTTTGATTCTATCTTTGTATTACATCAGATAACCACAAATCTCAAACAAATTCACTATGAAAAGTTTATTTGTGAAATTATTATTAAATATTATTCTTTTATCTTTTACTCAAAGTCAGTATGTAAGAAAGCACCTGAATATGTGTGAACCTGGGATATAAGGTAGCATGCATCATTTGTCTTTTAATATAAAGGCTGCAGTGGTATATTTTTCACATTACTCAGGGTCATAGAACCCCTCCCTCAAACACCAGGATAATGTAAGTCACGTGATCTTCTCTGTTTTCCTTTTATTCTTAACAGCTAGTTAGTTATGTTTTTTGTTCAATATCTGTGGCTTGCCAGGTGTGGTGGCACATGCCTTTATTCCCAGCACTCATGAGGTTGAAGAAGGAGGATTTTGAGATTTGGGTCAGCCTGGACGCTATTTTAAAAATAAATAAAAAGAAAAAGATCTGTGGCTTTTCTCAGCTAATGTCTTTTAACTTTTTAGAGCCTATCTTTTGATATTTTAGTTAACCATTTTTGTGTATTTTGCTTACACATTTAGTGAAAACTGTACCAAATTATTTTTAGTAGTAGGTAGCTTAGGATTATTATTTTCTTTTTATAAAATCATTCCTTAAAGAAAAAGAAGCATTACTCTTCTGATAAGACCAGTAAAACTCATATATAAAGATGGCCTGCATTGGTTCTTACTGCAGTGTTATTTTTAATCTGGGTTACTGCAATAAGACTAAGAGTGTGTTGAGAAAGACAATGTTTCAAGGGCCTTACCGGGGTATAACCAAGATATCCTGAGGAATGCTCGCTATATCAAGCATACAAGATCTTCATTCTTGCTTAAATGTGCTAATTTTCAGGATTACATTTGCAGTGAGTAACCTTAAATGGTCAGGTAGCATGTTCTCCCAAACAAAGACTGGTCTTGCTTTCATTTAGGATAAAAGCAGTGTCCTCAAGTACAGTTTTCCTCAAGGTTGACACAAACTTATTGCGTGACAGGATCGATATTGCTTCTATGGGACTCAGACATAGGGAACTGATGCCAATATGATACTTATGTTGTTTGCTGTGCTTATATAAGCAACCAAATCTCTGATCCAGGAGTCTCCTGTCTTCTGTGAACATCGATAATAGCAATAGGCTAAGTTATAAGTAAATATAACCTTAGACCTCAACAAAGAATTATTCAAAAGAAAATAGCTAATCATTCAAAGTCTGAAAGCAAGCTCAAATTATGTCTTTACCTGCATCTTCATGTTCGATGCAGCACTTGTCACAATAGCAAGGATATGGAATCAACCAAAGTGCCCATCAACAGAAGAATGGATAAAAAAAACTATGGTATATATATATATATATAATGGAATACTACTCAGCTATAAAAAAAATGAAATCACATCATTATCAGCAAAATGGATGGAATTAGAAAAAATTATTTTAAGTGAACAAACACAAGCCCCAAAGAGAAATTCCACATGTTCTCACTCATATGTGGTAGCTGATTCAAAATTGAAAGAAGGAAAAAATCCTATACAGAAATCGGAACATAATAAAAAGCTAAAGTCAACTTCGACTCCTGGCAAGATGGCGGACAGATAGCACGCGCCTTCTGTCCCAGAGTAAAGGGAAGCCTCAGTTAGGGGTTTAGAACTCACACTGAATACATAGAAACAGTGATAGTTTAGATTGGGAGATAGAGTATGAATCTGGATGGACACTGAAATTGAGGACTTGGCTTCGGAGGAGCTACACAGAGGTCAGTAGCAGGACCACCATTCCGCCATTTTGCCTTCACGCAGACGGCAGGATAGAATCCCGGAGACTTGGAAGGGACTTCACCCACACACCCACGGGAGCCAGACCCAACACGGAATGCAACCTTGACATCACACGGTCACCCTGCCCACGGGACACAAACTCCAAGTTTCGGGTGAGTCAGTTTGAGGTGGCACATGGAATCGCCATCTTTAGTGACATACGGCCCGCAGCCTGAGATGCTGGGCTGTTGTAGGTCCCTCACGTGAGAAAATAGGGATCAGATCCATGTGAGTAGATGCTCGAAGGTACGGGGAGTAATCGTGGAGGGAACTGGGGAACCAGTGCCAGCGGTATGCATCCAGAGCTGAAAGGCGGCTCCCTCCCTCCTGTTGTGGTGGGACAGTCATGCAGACACAATCTCCACAGACATATGGGGACACATACGCCTGGATCCCAGACACACCAGAGGGGATCCTAAGTCATCCCACTGCACTGTGGAGAAAGGTGAGGTCTGCAGAGGCGGCTGAGCCCCATGCGGACAAAGTGCTCCTTTTTGGCAGAGTCTTGAGGGACAATTAGACACAGTAAGAACAGTTTCGAGTGCAATCGCCATACATAGCAGACCTACTACAGACTCTCTCCGGGGTGGGGTTGAATATCATCCCGCCCACAAGAGGATTTGGTCCTCCCAAGTGGTCTCCCAAGTGGGTGGAAAGCCCTGCAATAAAAAAAAAAAAAAAAAAAAAAAAAAAAAAAAAAAAAAAAAAAAAAAAAAAAAAAAAAAAAATCCACTATAGCAGCCATATTCCCTCCATGCTATAGGCTTTGGGCCGGAAATCTCTGATTTGGGGAATTGGCGCCTGAACTACGTGGGACAGGGAGAACCCCAGGGAGGACCCCACAGGCTCCACTGCTTCTCAAACAATACAATAGACACAGAATATTCATGGAACCATCTCTTTGGTCATTGTGGGCCAATCTGCCATTTTCTACGTAATCGGCAAAAATCTCTATAGACTAAGACAGACTGCTCCTGCAGATTGTGTGAAAACACTGCCATCCTGAGTTCTGGAGGGAGCACGGCTTCCTGCAGTATCAACTTCACCTGGTGGAATTGGGTGCCCACAGTGCACCTACAAGAACATACAAAGTTTTTTTTTTTTTTTCTTTTTATATGAGGATTTGAATCCAGGGTCTTGAGCCTGCTTCCTTTGTGGGTGCTGGACCACCACGCTGTGCCCCCAGCCCATATTTTTTTACGTTTTGAGACAGGGCCTTGCTGGGTTGCACAAACTCCCTCTGATCTTGGACTTGTGGTCCTCCTGCCCCTGTCCCCCAAGCCTCTGGGATTGCAGGCGTGCACCACTGCACCTGACTAGAAGTGTTTTATATGTGTGTGTGAGTGTGTATGCATGGTTTTGTTTTTTGTTTCTTGGGGTTTGTTGTTTGTTCATTTTTGTTGTTTTGTACAGGGGTTTGAAAACAGGGTCTTGTGCCTATTTGCTTTGTAGGTGCTGGACTGCCGCGCTGCACCCCCAGCCCATATTTTTTTACTTTTTGAGACAGGGTCTCGCTGGGTGGCGCAGGCTGCCTGTGATCTTGGGTTTGCGATCCTCCTGCTTTCGCCCCCCCCCAAGCCGCTGGGATTGCAGGTGTATACCACTGCACCTGACTACAAGCGATTTTATACGTGGGTGGGAGGGTGTCTGCGTGAGGTTTTTTATTTTCTTTTTTATTTTTACTTTTTCTTCCTTTCTTGTTTTACTCTCTTCCCTCTTTCTATTCTCCTTCTCTTTTTCTTATGCTATATATGCGTCCTTGTATTAATTATTTTACCATCAGAGGCCCCACACGTCTGTCAGTTTGCAGCACTGTGAGGGCTTGCGTGTTGCGATGAGGCTGAGAGTTCTGCCACTGTAACCTCGGACATGAGCAACGTTACCCATGGTGGACAGGTTTTCAGCTGAGCTTCCAGACTAAGACAGACTAGGGAGTAGGACCTGGTAAACCACTCCCAAAACAACTAGCCATTGAAAACCCTATGAATAGCAAAGAGACACTGTCAGATATAGTGCCAGAAAATGAGGCCCCCCCCAGGTTGCAAGGCACTCAAAAGACTACTGGGGAAGAGTTGCCTCCTCCAAGTAGAGTCTACTGTGATGACAGAATTGGAGTAAAGCCCCAGGGTGCTCAACTTGCTGATATGTCACGACTCAAACTGAGGAGAAACAACTGTAAACATCCATTAATAATTGGAACATGGAATGTACATAGCATGAATCTAGGAAAATTAGAAATCGTTAAAAGAGAAATGGAGCACATAAACATTGACATTCTAGGCATCAGTGAGCTAAACTGGACCGGCATAGGCCATTTTGAGTCAGACAATCATATGGTCTACTATGCTGGGAATGATAAACTAAAGAGAAATGGGGTTGCATTCAGGATCAAAAAAGACATCTCAAGATCTCTTCTGAAATACAATGCTATCAGTGATAGAATAATATCCATACGCCTACAAGGAAGGCCAGTTAATATGACCATTATTCAAATTTATGCACCCACCACTAAGGCCACAAATGAAGAAAGGGAAGACTTCTATCAGCTTCTGCAATCTGAAATAGATCAAACATGCAATCAAGACATACTGATAATCACTGGTGACTGGAATGCAAAGGTTGGAAATAAACAAGAAGGCTCAGTAGTTGGAAAATATGGCCTTGGTGACAGAAATGAAGCTGGAGATCGCATGATAGAATTTCGTCAGACCAATGACTTTTTCATTGCAAATACATTTTTTTCAACATCATAAATGGAGACTATACACATGGTCTTCACCAGATGGAACATACAGGAATCAAATTGACTACATATGTGGAAAGAGACGATGGAAAAGCTCTGTACAAAATGTCAAAACAAGACCAGGTGCTGACTATGGATCAGACCATCAACTTCTCATATGCAAGTTCAAACTGAAACTGAAGAAAATTAGAACAAGTATACGAGAGCCACTGTATGACCTTGAGTATATCCCACCTGAGTTCAGACACCACCTCAAAAATAGGTTTAATGCATTAGACACAAATGAGAGGAGACCAGAAGACTTGTGGCATGACATAAAAGATATTATTCAAGAAGGAAGCAAAAAGTTCTTAAAAAGACAAGAAAGAAAGAAAAGACCAAATTACATGTCAAAAGAGACACTGGACCTTGCCCTCGAACAGTGGAGCAGCTAAAGCAAAAGGAAGACATGAGGAAGTTAAGGAACTAAACAGAAGATTTCAGAAGGCAGCTCCAGAAGACAAAAACAAATATTATAATAACATATGCAAGGAGGTGGAGACAGAAAACCAAAAGGGAAGAACACGCTCTGTGTTTCTCAAGCTTAAGGAAGTGAAGAAAAAATTCAAGCCTAGAGTGGCAGTAGTGAAAGATCCTACAGGGAAAATATTAAATGATGCAGGAAACATCAAAAGAAGATGGGAAGAATACACAGAGTCATTATACAAGAAAGAGTTGGTAGATGACCAACCATTCCAAGAGGTTGCATACGAGGAGGAACCAATGGTGTTGAAGGATGAAGGGGAAGCTGCCTTGAAAGAACTGGCGAAACACAAGGCTCCAGGAATTGATGGGATACCAATAGAGATGTTTCAACAAACAGATGCGGCACTGGAGGTGTTAACATGTTTATGCCAACAGATTTGGAAAACAGCTACTTGGCCAACTGACTGGAAGAGATCCATATTTGTGCCTATTCCCAAAAAAGGGGATCCAACTGAATGTGCAAACTATTGGACGATATCATTAATATCGCACACCAGCAAAATTCTACTAAAGATCATTCAGAAGTGACTGCAGCAGTACATAGATAGGGAATTACTGGAAAATCAAGCGGGATTCAGAAGAGGGCGGGGAACTAGGGACATCATTGCTGATGTCAGGTGGATATTAGCTGAAAGCAGAGAATATCAAAAAGATGGCTATCTATGTTTTATTGACTACGCAAAAGCATTTAATTGTGTGGATCATAACAAATTATGGATAATACTTTGGAAAACGGGAATACCAGAACACCTAATTGTGCTCATGAGAAATCTGTACATGAACCAGGAGGCAGTTGTTTGAATAGAACAAGGAAACACTGAGTGGTTCAAAGTTGAGCAAGATGTGCGTCAGGGCTGTATACTTTCACCCTATCTCTTCAATTTATACGCTGAGCAAATAATCCGAGAAGCTGGACTTTATGAGGAAGAACGTGGCATCAAGATTGGAGGAAGACTCATTAACAACCTGCGTTATGCAGATGACACCACTTTGCTTGCTGAAAATGAAGAGGATTTAAAACATTTACTGATGAAGATCAAA
>VMDO01032021.1:0-19439 GCA_007922755.1 Pedetes capensis
TTCCCAAGTGTTATCCATAAATTGTCATGATCCACACAGTCAAATGCCTTTGCATCGTCAATAAAACACAGACATCTTTCTGATATTCTCTGCTTTTGGCTAATATCCACCTCACATCAGCAATGATGTCCCTGTTTCCCTGCCCTCTTCTGAATCCCTCTTGATTTTCCAGTAATTCCCTGTCTATATACTGTTGCAGTCGCTTTTGAAAGACCTTTAGTAAAATTTTGCTTGCCTGTGATATTAATGATATTGTCTGATAGTTTTCACATTCAGTTGGATCCCCTTTTTTGGAATAGGCATAAATATGGATCTCTTCCAGTTAGTTGGCCAAGTAGTTGTTTTCCAAATCTGTTGGCTTAAACATGTTAACATCTCCAGTGCTGCATCTGTTTGTTGAAACATCTCTATTGGTTTCCATCAATGCCTGGAGCCTTGTGTTTTAACAGTTCTTTCAAAGCGGCTTCCACTTTGTCTTTCAATACCATTGGTTCCTCTTCATATACAACCTGTTGGAATGGCTGGTCATCTACCAATTCTCTTTTGTATAATGACTGTGTATTCCTTCCATCTTCTTTTGATGTTTCCTGTATCAGTTAATACTTTCCCTGAAGAATCTTCCACTACTGTCACTGGAGCTTGAATGTTTTTTTCACTTCCTTAAACTTGAGAAATACAGAGCGTGTTCTTCCGTTTTGTTTTTCTGCCTCCAGCTCTTTGCATATGACATTATAATATTTGTTTTCATATTCTTGAGCTGCCTTTTGAAATCTTCTGTTTAGATCTTTAGTTTCATTATGTCTTCCTTTATTTTAGCTGCTGGATGTTCAAGGGCAAGTTCCAGCATCTCTTTTGACATGCAATTTGGTCTTTTCTTTTTTTCTTGTTTTTTTTAAATAACATTTTGCTGCCTTCTTGAAAAACATCTTTTATTTCATGCCACAACTTGTCTGGTCTCTTATCATTTGTGTTTAATGCATTAAACCTGTTCTTGAGGTGGTCTCTGAACTCAGGTAGGATATACTCAAGGTCATTCCTTGGCTCTCATGTACTTGTTCTAATTTTCTTCAGTTTCAGTTGGAACTTGCATATGAAAAGTTGATGATCTGATCCACAGTCAGTGCCTGGTCTTGTTTTGGCATTTGATATAACCTTTTCCATCGTCTCTTTCCACATATGTAGTCAATTTGATTCCTATATGTTCCATCTGGTGAAGCCCATGCGTATAGTCTCTGTTTATGTGGTTGAAAAAATGTATCTGCAATGAAAAGGTCAGTGGTTGACAAAATTCTGTCATGTGATCTCCAGCTTTCTTTCTGTCACCACGACCATATTTTCCAACTACTGAGCCTTCTTCTTTGTTTCCAACCTTTGCATTCCAGTCACCAGTGATTATCAGTACATCCTGATTCCATGTTTCATCTATTTCAGATGGCAGAAGCTGGTAGAAATCTTCCCATTCGTCATTTTTGGCATTAGTGGTGGGTGCATAAATTTGAATAATAGTCATATTAACTGGCATTGTAGACGTGCAAATATTATTCTATCACTGACAACATTGTATTTCAGGACAGATCTTGAAATGTCCTTTTGATGATGAATGCAACTCCTTTTCTCTTTAGTTTATCATTCCCAGCATAGTAGACTATATGATTATTTTACTCAAAATGGCCCATGCCGGTCCATTTTAGCTCACTGATGCCTAGAATGTCAATGTTTATGTGCTCCATTTCTCTTTGAATGATTTCTAATTTTCCTATATTCATAGTACATACATTCCATGTTCCAGTTATTAATGGATGCTTACAGTTGATTCTCCTCATTTTGAGTTGTGCTACATCAGTAAATGGAGGTCCCTGGGGCTTTACACCATTTCCGTCATCACAATAAACTCTACTTTGAGGAGGCAACTCTTCCCCAGTAGTCGTTTGAGTGCCTTCCAACCTGGGTCACTCATTTTCCACACTAAACTTGACCGTTTTTCTTTGCTATTATAGGGTTTTCAATGGCTAGTTGTTTCAGGAGTGGTTCACCAATGCCTCCTCCCTAGTCTGTCTTAGTCTGGAAGCTCAACTGAAACTTGTCCACCATGGGTAACCCTGCTGGTATCTGAGATACCAGTGGCATAGCTTTCAGTCTCATCACAACACATGAGCCCCCACAGAGCAGCAAACTGACAGACATGTGGGGGAACATATATACAGTTATAATTATATATAAAATTATAAATAAGATTGCAAAATACAAGGGGATTCACAGAAGGAGGACAAAGGAGAAGGCGAGCGGGAGCAAAATAGAGCAGTAAAGAGAGAGAGAACAAGTGCAAAGAAAAATGTAATAATATTAAAATCCCTTAATGAAACTCACTATACTGTATACACCTGCAGCAGTAGCCCTGTGGCATCCGATCCCGACAGATCTCGGAAGCTAAGCAGGGACAGGCCTGGCTAGTACCTGGATGGGAGACCACCTGAGAACACCAGAAGCTGTAGGCTTAGGAGAAGGACCTGGCAACCCCCTCCCAAAAATCAATCTGCCATTGAAAACCCCATGCACAGCAGAGAAGCACTGACAATAGTGTTTCCTCTGTTGTACAGAGGGTCGCTATCAGTCGGATACCTACTCAACGGCACCTAACAACAACAACAAATAATGTATACAACTTTTAAAATCATACTTGTTTTCTTGTTGTTAGGTGCCTTCAAGTCAAGTCCAATTCATAGCTATCCTATGTGCAAAAGAACAAAATACTCCATGATTCTTTGCCAAGCACACAATCTTTTTTATGTTTAAGCCTATTGTTGCAACCACTGTGTTAATCCCTCTAGTTGAAGGTTTCATTTCCTTTCTTTATTGATCTGCCACTCTCCCAAACATGATATCCTTCTCCAGTATTGGTTCCTCCTGACAACATGTCCAAAATATGTCAGACACAGTCTAGCCATCCTACCTTCCAAGGTGCACTCTGATTGCAGTTCTTCTATGATGGATCTGTTGCTTCTCTTTGCATTCCAAAATAAATTCATTATTTTTCTCCAGCACTGATACAAAAGCATCAGTTCTTCTCCTGTCTCCTTCATTCAACGTCTGGCTTTCACAACCCTGTGATGTGATTGAAAATACCATGGCATGTGGCAGGCATACCTTCTTCTTCAATGTGACATCTTTACTTTTCAGCACTTTAAAGAGGTCTTTTGCAATAGCTTTTCCAAGTACAATGTGTCTTTTGATTTCTTGACAATTGCTTCTATGGGTGTTGATTGTAGAAAAATGTAAAGCCAAATCATAGACAACTTCAATCTTTTCTCCTTCATAAATATGTAAGTTATTATTACATGTTTACCAAAACATATTTTAAATCTTCACAGACATAGAATTGCTAACTATCCTGATTTGATTATTATACATTACATATATTATTGAATTATCATTCTGAACCCCTTAACATTTTTTAAAACTATAAATCAGATGTGGTAGAGAATCCTGCAGATTGGCTTCACAGCTGTAGAGCTCTCATTATTGCACTTAATATTACTCTCAACCACGGAATCCAATCTGTATGTGATTCTAATCCACATCTGATTTTTTACCCCTTTAAATCTGTTGAACAGGTGCAGATTAGATTCAAGAATATATATCTGTCCCTATCTTTAATAATGTTTGGTTTATGAAATTAGGTGCACCAGTGTTACACACACACACACACACACACACACACACACACACACACACACATAGTTATATCTTCTTGATGAGTTATTTGATTTATTGATATGAAATAACCTTTATCTCTTCTGAGTAATTTTGAGTTGAAGACTATTTTGTCAGACATCGTATTTTTTTCTTTTTTGCTTCCCCATGCTTAATATATCATTTTCCTTGCTTTCATTTTCAGTCTATATGTGTCTTTGCCAGTGAGTTTTGTTTCTTGGGGACAACAGGTAGTTGGGTCTTTTGTATCTAATCAGCCAGTCTGCAGCTTTTAATTGGAAAGACCATTTACATTTAGGGTTCTTATTGAGAGGAATTTGGTGTTTTCCATAATTTCGTTACTTTCTCACTTGTTTCAAATATTGATTGTTCTGTTTTCCTCCATTATTTATATTACAGGCTTGTTGGCTTACTAAGTTGGTTTACATACTTGCTTCTTTCCTTGCTTTCATTTATTCGTGCATTCCTGTCATGAAATTATTCTTTCCTGAGTTCTTATATTTATACTGTCGTATTCTTCCATGTGTAGGATTCTTTTAATTATCATATTCAGTGTTGGCTTGGTGATCATGAATTGTTGCAGTTTACACTTATCTTGGAAGGTCTTTATTTCTCCATCAGTTTTAAAAGATAACTTCGCTGAATCTTGGTTAGCAGTTATTTACTTTTGGAAATTGAAATATATTGTTCCATACTTTCCTTGTTCTTAGAGTTACCACTGAAAGGTCAGCCATTGGAAACCCTATGAGTAGCAGAGAAGTATGACAATAGTGTTTTGTCTAGTGTATGTAGGGTTGCTGTGAGTTGGATACTGACTTGATGGCACCTAACAACAACTGAAAGTTATAATGTTATTCTGATGGGTTTGCCTTTGTGAATTGGTGTTTTTCTGTTGCACCTTTTAAAATTGTTTGATAGTCTTAGAATATTAACTGTTATGATGTGGAATTATTCTTTTCTGTTCACATCTATTTGGTGTTCTAAATGCCTCTTTTGTTTGGGTGTCTATTTCTTCCCCTAGATTTGGTAAGTTCCATGCTATTATTTCCTTCAAGAGCTGTTCTGTGCCTTTGATTTTAATCTCAGTTCCTTCTACTCAGTAGTTCTTAGGATTGGTCTCTTCATCATTTTAGGAGTTCTTGAAAGATGTGGTCATGCTCATTTTTTTTCTCTGTTAATGTCTGAGTGTAATTATTTACTTAATCTTGTCTTCCATCTCTGATATTCTTCTGCTTGATCTAGTCTGCTGGTATTACTTCCCCCTGTGTTTTTATTTGATTTATTGAGTCTTTCACTTCTAATATTTCCATTTGGTTATTTCCAGACTCTTAGTTTCCTTGCTGAATTGCTCATCTGTCTTACTTACCTTCTTATCCAGTACCTGAATTAACTTCCTCATTTTATTCCTCTAGTCATTTGTATCCTCTTTGAGGTTATTGACTGTGGTCTAGCTGACCCAGGTCCCTAGGCAGGAACTCCACAAAGGTTAAATGGGACCCGCAGGACAGGGTGAGTGTGGTGTCAGTAAGAAGGGACTCAGGAGCCTTCTTATAACAAGTAACTATTTACACAAGCTTTATTATACAGCATGCTGTCAAAGTGCTGTAGGCTCCCAAGCCCTCAGCACAGGCTGTTACTGCTACAGTGGTATTGCATCTCTGAGGGATATAGATGAATAGCTCTGATGTTCTCGTTGGTCTCCTCCATGCGTGTCTCCTCCTCTTCTTTTCTTTTCCCTTGGGGGAGATTGAGGGCTCTTCTTATGTTGCTTGGAGACTTCACCTCTTCAGTGGCCTTGGTATTGATTGGAGTCTTGATAGTAGATCTTCACTCACTGCTGTTGGGGTCATTGCTCTCAGGAAGGTCTGGATCCTTGTGTGCTGGAGCTGCTGCTGCGGCTCATGATGATGATTGCTGGACAAGCCCTACTTATCTATCCAAACACCAACTGCTACATGTGGCTTGTCCTATCAGATGACAGTATGTGGATAAGGTAAGGCCAGTCAGGGACCAGGTGGGGTTTAACTGATAAGAGATATCTGTTAGGGCTATTAGGACTGTTGGGGACTGTTTCCATGGGGGACAATTCAGAGTGGGGTTCAGGTAAAGGTCAGGATAAGGCCTACCTGACCAGTTAAGCATTGACCATGATAACTCCATATTGTCTATCTCCCAAATAATCCCCTACAATTGACCATTTTTGTAAGTAGACTTTTGAATTTTTCATCCAGCATACCAACCTCTCCTGTATCTTTGGTTTTGGAATTAATATATTTTGGAGTCATGTTACCTTGTTTTTTATATGTCTTTTACTTTTGTTTTGCAATTTTTCCTCTGCTTGGGATGGATATCTTTTCTAGTTTTAATTGGAGGTCTTCTTAGTACACAGCCTTCTCCTCAAGGTTTAATCTCCAGTACTGCTCAAAGAGGACAAAATAATCTGCTATTACAGCAACAATTCTGAGCCAAACCAGACATAGAAGTACAATAAAAATCAATCAAAGCCAACTAACATAACGAATTACCATATAAAAGATGATGGCCAGAACAATGTATAGCAGGCTCTGAAGCTAAAATTAAGTAAGGTAAAAGTAAAAATAATTCATAGATGAATTTAAAGAAGGAGATAAGGAAAAAAGGAAAAAGGTGAGAATGAATAAAAGAAAGGAAATAGAAAAGGAAGAATGGAGGAAAATGTTAGTAGGTTAAAAAATCAGGAAGTAAATCTACACAATACAGAAAAATACACCAAATTATATAAGAGGACTAAAAATATAAACTTAAAAGATTTTTCTTTTTTTACAAACAGGGTGCAAATAATATTAAAAGTATATTTTAAAAGTAACAAAGATAACACAAGTAGCTAAGTACCAAAAAAAAAATGTTGTGAAGACATTATTGTGGGGGCTTCTTTGTGGGTCCTCTAATGTTGGTATCTGCCAAGTGGAGTGGGTATTCAGTTGAGTTTGGCATTCCGCTTCTCTCTTGCCATTCAGGCTAGTGTTGAGCCCAAATTGGTCAAGAGACCATTGACAGAGCTGTATTCAATCAAGCTATGTTTAGTTTAACTTCTTTATGTGCCAGGTCCTGCTTCTGGCTGTCATTGGTTTTGTAGCCTGTGGGTCAGGCTAGGTCTTGCTCACTCAGAGATTCTCTGGTTTGTACCTCTCAGGGTGGCTACTATCCACTTCAAGGGATGTCTCCTGATGTGTTGGAGAGTGGCAGAAGCAAACAGAGAACTGAGATCTCTAGCGGAGAGCAGGTCTCCATGCTTTCACATTCCACCTACCTACAAACATCTGCAGGATGGAGGAAGGTTTGGGAATTCAAGTGCCCCACTGGACCTGAGCTTCAGGACTTTTAGCCCCACTGTCTGTGAACAACATGGCAGAGAGGCAGTTCTGGAGACGGACACACAGCTCTGAAGGGCAAGCAATCTGATGATTATGGGCTCAGGGTGTTCTGTCTATGCACTGTTCATCAGGTGAGGGAGTTTGTTCTTTACCACAAAGGGTGGGCAAAGGGTGGCTTCACAGACTACCATACCATCACAGCTTGAGCCTCCTACTGCCTGAATTTCTCAGAACATTCACATCAGGCACCCCTCCACCTCTACTATTGCCTCCCAGAGACTGGGCATTTGGGCTTCCTGCTCTTTGACTTGTAACTTTTTTCTTAAGCTCAGTTGTGCAAAATAGTTCAGTTTCAAAGGATAGGCTTCCTCTAAAGGAGCCACCTGATAGTATTGCTCCAAGATTGGGAAGTGCCAAAGTGGATTTCTTCTCCTATCCTGGCCATTCACATAGAAGTCACTATTACCACAGATTCCCCAAATGGATGGAAGGTTTGTGAGAACAGTGATGGTATCCTGTGGTAGGTTTACCAATCTATTCTTTGTCACCCTAGCCAGGGGAGAGGTTCAGCTCCCCCTCCCTGCCCCACTTGTGAGGGCTGGAGCTTCTATCCCCTGCTAAGGGTTTCTGTTTCTGTGTGGATTTTGTTTGTCCTAGTACCTTTTTTGCATGTGATTTCTGTTATTGTTCTCTTCTCTCTTCAGATTAGAGTCTCTCCCTTTTCACCCTTGTGCTTCTCATTGACAGAGACAGAAAAAGGCAGCTTCTATTCACCATCTTTGACCATTTTTCTTTTAGGATTGTTTTTGTTAGGTGCCCTTAAGTCTGGCTCATAGCGACCCTCATAGTATTTTCAATGGCTGATTGTTTCAGGATTGTTTTGAGAGTGGGCTGCCAGGTCCTTTTCCCATTTTTGCTGTCCTAGGGATCAAACCCAGGGCTTTAGAGAGCACATAGGAACCCTCTACCAACTGAGCTAAACCCCAGTCCTATTCCGTTAGATCAGGATCAGGAAAAATGTTTTTAAAAGACTGGCATTGAATTGTGTTGTGCATTGAAAAGAAAAGGAATATTGGGGCCATCTCAACCTTGCTTCATTGACTCTATCCATTTTTTGATCCCATTTTTCTCTGTTGAAGACTGCTTTTGGGGTGATTACTCATACTACTACTAACATGTTACACTTTTTTCCCTGTGAAGTTTTGTCTAGTGGTAGTCTGTAATCCTCTTTACCACACAACTTTTTTGTGTGTTTCTTTAATTACTATGTCTAATCATATGTTCACTGGAATTTTGCTTCCCTTCTAAAGACTGGAGACATTGTCTCAACCTCTATACTAAATTTCATAGATGTCAAAAATTTCTCCCAAATTTCTGTAAGCTTCATGGAGATCATATTGCTTCACTATGGCCTTTGGCTATAAGCTTCTGTATTAGGACAGTTAGTTCTTATGGGGCTAAAATTGTGATTTCTCACCATTCTGAATTAAGTGCATATTTTTCATTCTGTGAGTCTCAAAGTTTTCCTTTGTCCCACACCTACTGTATCACTCAAGTCTCTTTTAAAAAATTCCTTCTCACACAAATTTTTCTGAATAATGGGGGCTACAGAAAAAGGTGGTAGGAGAGAAAAAGAAGGATATATATCAGAGCAATGAAAACACAACATTGTATAGTTGTTCTTAGAAATCCTTCACCCTATATGAATAATGTCCATCAAAATGCATATATGGAAATGCCACAATGAAAAACATGTCAGAATGAATCACATTAAGGTGTACATTAAAAATGTCCAATAAAAAAAGAAATCCACATCTAGATATATGAACAAATTGCAGAATACCAATTACAAAAAGACTCTATTAAAATAAGCCATAGAGAAATGACAGATTATCTCAAAAGAAAAAGATGATTAAGATTAAGATTAGTATTTCAATAGCAGCAATAAGAGCCACAATGCAGGGGAATGATAGTTTCAAAATACTCACAAAAATAACTGAGCACTGTCACTGGTAATGAAGTTTATAGGTCTTTCCAGAGGTAGGGCAAAAGAAAGATCTTCTCAGACAAAAAAAAAAAAAAGAAAGAAAAAAAAGAAAGAAAAAGAAAAAGAAACCCTTCACCCTCTTCATCAACAAGAATTTATTTACTGTCTATTTTATTATAATCCGAAATTATCTTTTTGACAACTCTGTTTTCCTTTGACCAACCCCTCCCACTTACTAATATGAGCATGTTGTAGGAATATCTCTAGAAACTTAAATGACTTTCAAACTAATAGGTTGCACAGTTCTATTCTCTCAAGGGTCTACTTGAAACACTAGGCTAAGCTTCACATATCCAGAGACCTCAGGTTATTCAGCAGAACCACAGGACTTTTCATTACCAAGATGCACTTCCATTAGAAGGTTTTAGCACCCTTTTACACAGTTGCTTTCTTTAATTTGAAAGTTGAGTATGAAGGAGTCTAGTGAAACAAGAACAACAAAAAATTATTTGTGTTGTGTTTGGCCATATATTGCTGCCTATTACTCGATGGTAAACCCTGTGGTAATAGGAAAACCTTAAGTTGAACATAAATGATACTATGAATAGTATCAGGAAAAGAACTTTAGAATATAAAAACTATAAAATTTACACTTACCAATGGAATTTAAGCATTTTGTTGCCTACTCCAGTAATATAAGAAATACCACAAGGCTGTGTAGTCTTGTTTCTGTGTTTGTTGCAGTATACCAGAACTTCAAGGAGGCTACAATTTGTGAAATTAATTCTAGAAATACCCTGCATAACTCCTGAGTTTGCTTATCTTCAAATGTAAAGTATGTATTTTAAGTTTTTTAAAACACCATCATTTAACAAGAATCTTCAATAAAATGTGACAATTTCTTCATGACATTATATTCTCATAAACAAGGACACCACTCCAGAAATTCTCTCTTCATTCTCTTGTATCATTAGGTTCCTTCTCTACTAGATAATCCACATCAATATACATATATGCTGCCCTTTTTGCAACTAAACAATAACAATAAAAAAACTTTCTTGACTCCCTTCCTTCAGCTATTACTTTATATCTGGGCTCCTTTTACACTAAAATTCCTGGCTAAGTTGTACATTCACTCTTCAACCCATTTCAGACTATAGCCTCTTTCCTCTACCTCCACAACTTCCTGAACTTTTTCTGAAGATTCCCAGTGCTCTGCATCTTGCTAAATAATAGTCATTCTCATTCATGTCTCGTGCCCTTTCCTCAGCATTTGTCTCAATTGATTACTCCTTTGGCATACATTATTTAGTTGAATTTATGATATCTCACACTGCTGGTTATTTTCCTAATTCATTGGTCATTCATTAAATATCCATTGTCATATTATCTATGTTCTGTCATTTCTCAAATCTGTAGTTCTAGTAGCCAATGTATAATACTCAAAAATATTAAAATATAATATTATAATTTGTGAGCAAGCACTAAAATTTTATTTAATTCATTAATAAGAAACCAGCAGGATGATGAAGTTGAATTTATATTGTTCCAGATCTCACAAGGGAGAAAAATTTCAGTGGGTTGCCCTACAAGATAATAAACTTTTTAACATCAGGAATGTTTAAACAAAGTACCAATAATTTTATTAAAATGTTAACTTCAGGAAGAAGTTGTATAATGGATACAAATCAGATAATGGCTATGAGACAGATTTCCTAGAAAGCAGAATTTGAGATATTAGAATGTACCATCGTTCTTAAAGCAACACTAAGCAGAAGAGAGATGCCAGGCTGGGATGCAAACCCAGTGACAGCCTTTATTGACTGATCCTCAAAGGAGCTTTGGTGCTAGGATGACACTTCAATATTGTCCCAAGTTGGACCTGAGTGGCCAGGAATTAAATGGACAAATCATTATTTGATATGACTACCTGGGCAAGCCTGCAGCTGTAGCCCTGTGGCATCCGATCCCATCAGATCTCGGAAGCTAAGCAGGGTCAGGCCTGGTTAGTACCTGGATGGGAGACCACGTGGGAACACCAGAAGCTGTAGGCTTGGGAGAAGGACCTGGCAACCCCCTCCCAAAAATCAATCTGCCATTGAAAACCCTATGAACAGCAGAGAAGCACTGACAATCGTGTTTCCCCTGTTGTACAGAGGGTCGCTATGAGTCGGATACCGACTCCACGGCACCTAACAACAACAACAACACTTGGGCAAGGCGTATCTTTGGCAAGTTAGCTCTTTGTGATAAAGGCAGTCTGTGAATGTGAGTGACAGCTGAAAGCACAAGTCTTTCACTGAAGCAGGATCTGTGTGCCATGTCATAGTGTCCACCACAATAACTTATAAAGTCCAACCCAATACCATGATTCTCTTTTTACATGAAACTAGCAAAGCAAGTTAAAATTCAAGATGAATTATGATGACTTTCAAACTAATCATGCAAGATTGCATAATAAAGAAACTATACTTTAGTAGATATGTCAATCATTGATTTACAGAAAGCAGTTTTTTATAATACTGTCAAAAATCTTCATGGTAATCCTTAGTGCCAGATTTTACTTTTGACTAGTTGAGAAAGCTAAAATATTCATAAATTCACATGACTCCAGATGGCTTACCACTGAATATGCATTTGAATGATTTTTGTACATTATTTATTCCAAGAAGTGCACAAAATATACCATCATTATAGCACAGATTCCTAATAAGTTTGTTTCAGAATGGAACCAAGAAATAACAGGTGCCTGATGCTAACTATATTTTTCCTGGAACCTCGATTCCATGTGTATTCGAGAATTACAGCAAAATCAAAATACTTCTTTTTATTAGTCTCTGAAGTTTCCAGAATCTGAAATAAGGAGGTGTCTAGGAAAAAAAGAGAGTTTAACATTGCAGACATTATTTTTAATTTTTACTAAAATTAAAATTTTTAATAAGTAAAATGACATTATAATTTAAAAATAATTTTTTTAGGTCTAGAAAAATTAAAACATACAATACTTAAAGAGATAATCATTTATCATTATGTTGATCAATATCTTTTTGAGGTTTTTGTTTGTTTACAGTTAGAAATCTCAGATGTGATTTGAAATGAAAACACAATTTAACTGTCAAAAGTATTTTTATGAACATGCTTTGGGAGAGATGAAATAGTTCTGATTTTTAATTTTTTTAATTCATAGAGTTTTCCTTTCATTTACATCTGTATGTCCCTTTTTAGATTTTCCTATTCTCAGAAAATATATTTACATTTCTTTTTTTTCTCCCCTTTAAATGTAGTAATTAAGCACTGTTGTTTTGTAATCCATATCTGATTTTTCTACAGTATGAAATCAATGTGGATCTGCTTCTGATACTTGTTTTTCAGTTCATGTTCCCATGTTTTCTTGACTGATTAACCTTGTTGTTCATTGTCCTTGGTAAAGCATCTTCCAGAGATTTCCTATAGCCTAAACAGCCAGCCTGCAGTCATACCACTGTGACCTCCAATCCTGTCAGATTTCACAAGCTAAGCAGAGTCGGGCTTGGTTAGTACTTGGATGGGAGACCACCTGGGAACACCAGGTGCTGTAGTCTTGGGAGGACTTGTCAACCCACTTCCCACTCACCCCCCAAAACAATCAGCTGTTGAAAACTCTATGAACAGCAGAGAAGCAGTAGCAATAGTGTTTCTCCGGTTGTACATAGGCTCACTGTGAGTCAGACACCGACTTGATGGCACCTAACAACAACAACAAACAGCCATTAAAAACCCTATGAGGGTTGCTATGAGTTGGACCCAACTGGACCGCATCTAACAACAACATGCTGAATGGTTTGTATATACAACTTTATTTTTTGTTTTAGTTCTTCAATGTTTTGGTATTAAATTGTGATGACTTTTATACTGTATTTAGCATTTAAAAATCAGTCAATTATTCTTATTTATGTGAAACATCTACTATAATTTCCTATTATTTTATTGATTATTCAACATTTTCCCTAGTGATGGTACATTTTTGGTAGAAGAGGTGATAATATATTAGTGAAGTGGACAGTACTAGTAAATGATATATTTTTATGACGGATGTTATGGTCATAGAATGTAATGATCATGAAAATGCTAAATTTATGAAGGGAAAAAAGAAAAAAAAGATAAGGTAAATATTTAGCTTCTTAACTCCTTTAGTTGATGTCAAATAAACTACTTGGTAAGATTATATAGCCCCATATCTATACAGATGATAAAACACTTTAAATCTTTTCCAGAGAAGTCAGAGTAAACATAAACAGAAAAAGATAAGTCCAGTGTATATTTTTTTGAAACTAGGAAATTAATCTGTATAATTCCTTCAAAAGTAAGATCATCATTTAGAATAAATCAGATAGACCATTGTTATGCCCTATATGACTACAAATAACTAAATATCATCAAATATTTATTATGTGCCAATCTTTCATAGGTACAAGGGATATTTCAATGTTCTTCAAGATTATTTGATGAAACAGCAGGAAAACATATTACTATTGCTTATGACTAGAGCTACAGTAAAGGACATACAGAGTGTCATTGAAGCAGTCATCAGCAAGTACTAGCAAAAGCTACCTGATCAAGAAAGATCCATCAGAAGTGACTTGAAGGAAAAGTAATTGACCTGGATTTGTTTTTTATATTAGGAATTGGAGGAAAGTGGGTAGGAGCAGAGTGTTTTGTTTTGTTTTGTTTTTTGTTTTGTTTTGTTTTGAGTAGGAACAGTATTTATGAATATTGCAAGGAAAGAATGTCTGGTACATATAAGGTCTAAAAGAAGCCCAAGCCAGGTGTGGTGGCCCATGCCTGTAATCCCAGTATTTGGGAGATTGAAGCAGGAGGATCATGAGTTTGAGGCCAGACTGTGCTATATAGTGAGACCACCATCTCAAAAAACTTAAGGAAAATTAAAAAATAAAAGAAGCCCAATTGGAAGTATAATGCATGGAAATAAGAGTGGATTGAGAAAATGTCTAAACAGGAGCTTCAAATGTGCAAAACAATGGGTTCAGGTCAGAATATGTGCTCAATATGCTAAAATTTAGAGGGTTCGAGTTCAATTTGGGTTCAAGCTATATCTTATATGTAGATAGCAAGGCTTCACATCAACCCAAAGCCTGAACTCATTCCAGTTCAAGCATTTTAAAAAATTTTTCTGAACCCAGACATAAATCCAAACCCATTGAAAAACTGGGTTCAGGCTTAGCTTTTAATGTTTGTTTTTGTTTTTGTTTGCTGGTTTTTATCACTACCTGTTTAAAAATTGAAAACATTGAAAAATTTCATTCATCTAACCACACATAGGATTAAAATTTTAAATCTGAGCCCAAACAAACCCTAACTCTCTAAATTTTAAAAAATTGAACCTGCACCCAAACGTGAGCCCAAATTTTTGCAGGTTTGAGTCCCTCATCTAAACTTTAATGTACAGTCCTTTATTAGAATGATCCAGGTATCTTCTTAGAAATTAAAACCTAAACCAAATTACAATCATTAATTCTCAGAAAAGAGGAGAGAATAGACAGGAAGTCAGTCTCTCTCTCTCCTCTCTCTCCCACTCTCCTTCCCTAACTTTCTCCCTCACTCCCTCCCCATACGTGTGTGTGTGTGTGTGTGTGTGTGTGTGTGTGTGATGAAAGTAGTAGCCTCAGTATTTGACTGCCAAATGCCAAAGTTGACTGCATCCTTTGGTGAATAATAAGAAATAGAGAAGAAGTAAAATAAATACATACATACATACATACATACATACATACATACATACATAAATCATTTTCTCCCCACACTGTAAGGTGATTCATATGATATGTTTGCTTAAGCATAAGCTGTTCGTATTGTACTCTGTAGAAACAAATCAAGAGAGAACTAGAAAGTGGAAACTTCACAAGTGAATTAACAGTACAAATTTTGAAGAGAAGCTTATTTAGAACCTCAGATCAGATTTCAAAACTTTAGTATCTAGTCCTATATTTTATATTCTCTTACAAACACATTTTTTTTCAGTACTGGGAGTTGAACACAGGGCCTTGTGCTTGCATGTTTTGCAAGTGCTGGACCACTGAGTTGCACCCCTAGGCCATTTTTTCACTTTTTGAGACAGGGTCTCGCTAAATTACGCAGACTCCCTCTGGTCTCGAATTTGTGATCCTCCTGCCTCTGCCTCCTGAGTCACTGGGATTACAGGAGTGTGCCATCTCACCCAAGCTTCAAACACATATTTCTGTGAAATGTTTTCATTTAGACACGAATAGTTATTACCTTTTTTATTTATTAAACTTTATTATCTGTGCTGAATTAGAAAGTCCATATGCAATTTTTTTTCAGTGATTCAGAAATGACACCAAATATGATATTATTGTATCAGTTTGATTTAAAAGTCTAAAAAATATGTTTATGTAGTTAGCTGCCCTACATGAACCTTTTCTTTCATGACCCTTCATAGAAAGATCACATCAGTAACGACAAACAGCTTAAATAAATGCATGTTTTTAGTCCATAATCAGAGTTTAGCTAAAACAATAAAACAATCTTCAAAGTTTTCCGATGAATAAAAACAAAGTATAATTTTCTAATTAAATATAAAGCTCAAAAAAGGCAAAGTATAAATATTGGACAGCAATGTATGTGTGATCACGGTCATCTGCACTAATCTAAAAATCAAGATAGATGAACACCAAATGCACTGGGCATGTAAAATGGCTTGACAAAAGTTTTTAGAAATCCTTTTGAAACTTAAAATTAAGACCTTCAAAATGGGTGAAAATATGTTGCCTATCAATTATGATATCTAGGAAAATTTAATGGAGTTATTAAAAGAGCATTTGGAGATTATTATCAATTATTCTCTGTAACTAGAACAAAAATATTTCACAATCTGCTTCTTCACATCCAAGAAAAAATTTCTTCCTTTCTTCTGTCTTTCTGTCATAATAATGAGGTAGATATTCAACAGTGAACATAACAACTGAAATCTAATCTTGATAGACTTGCAATAAAAAATTTTCATCTCTATAAAAGGGCACCTCTGTTTACAGAACTCACTTTTCTGAATGTACCATAAACTTAAATATATTTCATATATTCCTTTTATTCATGGGACACTGGCTTATGCTATTCCCCAGACCCTTCTTTCCTCCAATAATTATGGTCTTCTTAGCTCTTCTAAGCTCTCTGTTTAACTATTTTTCTTCCTCTTGAAACTTTTATCTGTTCAAATTTTGTACCATTGCTGTCATTTTATATATAATTACTCTGTCATTTGGTATTTATGATATTGCCTAACTTAGCCTTATCAATTTTTAGTCTCCAAAAAAAAAGCAAGAATCCATGATGAAATTTAAATTACTTTGACCTGATCAGTTTTGTTTAATTTGTTTTACCATGTAGCTCTCAATTTACCATATGCTAGAGATTAGTTATTTATTTTTCCTCTAAGATTTTTAAAACCACACACTTAGCAAGACCTATTTCAATTCATTTCACATTCACATACCCTTCTGTACCCAACCCAGTTTAACCTCTTGCTCTTTTAACTCATATATCATATTTTTATAGCAATCATTTTATACTCATCAATACTTTGTAGAGTAAATTAGATTCTCAAATATCAAATTAAGTTGTAAACTCTGCAGTCAGAGACTCCTCCTTATACTTATTTTATGGACAAGCAGTGTATAAATCATAATTTTGGAGCTCTGCTATGTTTATTCATAATTCAAGTCCCTAACTCCAGCAGATTCTGGCTTAGTTAATTTTAACCAGGTTCTGGTAATTGTAGTTTTTAAATGTTCTCTAAAAAGTATGATTTGTAAAACTATTGTTAGGTCAACAAATGCCTTTTATAAATAAATAATGCTGCTAGGGTCATGCTGCATTCCTATAATCCTAGCACTCGGGAGGCCAAGGCAGGAGACAGTTTGATGAGTTTGATGCCAGAAAGAGATTATAAAATTTAGCAAGACATTGTTTCAGAATTAAAAATTTTTTAAAGGGTGAGGGAGTCTGGAAAGTATAGCTCAGTGGTAGAGCACATGCCTAGTATATACTAGGTCCTGGGTAAACTTCCATTACTACAAAGGAAGGAAGGAGGGAGGGTAGGAAGGAAGGAAGGAAGGAAGGATGGAAGGAAGGAAGGAAGGAAGGAAAGAAAGAAAGAAAGAAAGAAAGAAAAAAAGAAAGAAAGAAAGAAGTTCAAACTTCAAAAAGTTTTTAAGGGATAGGCAAATGTTTAAGGTGAAGAAGATGAAAATAACAAGATAAAAATTTGTTTGGAATCTCAAAATGCTGCAATATTTAATCAGCAGTATTGTCAATATCCTCATCTATATTTGCTTCACCACTTTTCTAGATCTTACTGAAGGGATTGATTCCATTCAATTCAATTGGTTCAGTCCCATTCAGTTTTGTCAGTTTAGTTGAGTTCAATTCAACCTCAAACAGATTTTTATCTGTATCTGTCAGGCACTGTGCTAGGCTATTTTCAATGAAAAAGATCTCTGCTTTCAAGTAGCTCAAGGCCTAGTAAGAAACCTAAAACCATTAATTCTATATTCTGTGATAATTACTTTAACAGAGGTAGATATTAAATTCATAGAAACTTAACTTAGAATATACCCCACAAGTACTTGTTTTACTTTCCTGCCTTGTCTTGAAAAATGTATATGTGTGTATACACATATACTTATGCATGCATTGTCTGTATAGTATATATGTATGGATATGTATGGATATATCATATGTGTGTGTGTGTATCACAGCACATACTTTCCAACTATAAACATGATTGGCTGTCCAAAAGATACAGTTACTAAAAGACATTATTAATAATATTATAGGATGCAGCCTTAACACACCATCTCAAGATGAGTTTATGGATTTCTACCTTTTCAGGCTCTCTAGAAGTAGTGAGTTTTATTTAACACTTCAAAGAGAAGTATAGTCTTTAGAGGATCAATAACCATTGTGGTTAATTCATAATTTAGTTGTTATATCGCTACATGAAATGGAGGCTTTGAGTATCATGGCCAATGGCAGTTTCAGAAAGATAATGATGAAGTTAATTTTTGAAAACCTCAATGGAATAATTTGCACTTCTCATTCTGATGTATGTAAAACCCACACAAATACTTTGCATCCATTTTCACAAAACTCCATCATTTCTTCTCGGAATGCAAATATGAAATAGAGACATATGGAGAGGAGTTTAAGGTAACTATTTGTGTAATCAGATCTAGAGTTAAACTTTGGAAATTCTGGGTAGCAGATAGGAAATGATATCATATAGTGAGGCAACTTAAACAATCCAACACAAAATTTGGAATCTAAGTCTAGTATATTCTATTATGATGTATTAAAAATAGACATGAGATACACCAATATTGTTAGTGCACTTTTATTATTTGCTTTGAACTTCAGGAGGGAGTGATCTTAAATGGTAAGTCTGGTGTTATGGTGAGAATGAGGATCCTTGAGAAGTACAGATCTTCTTCTAACATTATTGGAAATGCTATTCCCTCCACCTTGCAAGTCCAATCTAGTTGCCCTAATAATTTTGAAGTTTTTAAGACATAGCTTGTATTTGTTAATTCACATTTCTTTTTTTCCTCTCATTAACTTGAACTTCGAAAGACAACAATGATAGGTTCAATAGACAAAACAAAGTAGGAGGTATAATGGAAACAAGGAGGATGGGGTCAAAATGGTTTGTGAATTTGGTAAAGAATTAGATGTGCTGATGTCTAAATTGAGTCCTGATGTATGAATATGACTTATCTTGAGATAAGGACAAATATGGAAGAAGTAATAACCCAACACTGCCAGATTGGGAAAGCACAATGCACGCTTATTTACAAGTGCAGTGAAGACTTACAAAAATGAATTTCCATAAAATTCATAGTTTTATTAAAGAGGGAGAATAAAATTGTAAGAGAACCATGTAATTTTTCACAACTTCTAAACAAATGTAAATTACTTACTTACTTAAATAGTTGGCCTTAGAGATCATAGTCCCCCTCCAAAAGAAGTCAGAAAAATCTTTTATGCCAATAGTGAACAGGAAGAGAAGGAAATCCAGACAACAGTCCCATTCACTACATGGTTGTTCCCGTTGTTAGGTGCCATCGAGTCCAGTCTAACTCACAGCCACAATATGTATAGCAGATCAAAACACTTCCCTATTCTGTGCCAGGTACACAATCTTATTTATATTTAAGCCCATTGTTGCAGACACTGTGTCAATCCCTCTGGTGGAGGGCTTTCCTTTTTTTCGTTGACCTGCCACTCTTCCACACATGATGTTTTTCTCCAGGGATTGGTCTCTCCTGACTACAAGTCCAAAATATATAAGACGCAGTCTGGCCATTCTTGCTTCCAAG